>CATIWQ010371037.1:0-10791 GCA_949673415.1 Euphorbia schlechtendalii
CTCCCAAGATTTACCTAGTTTCTGCATTTGTATAAAAAACAACTACATACCACGTGAAATCTTTTATATGAAGTATAAAATGAAACAAAACCATATCATTTTATGATTGAAAATGTCATGATAATAAGTGTAATTATACACTTATCAATGATTAAAGCTGGGTTTCTTTCACACTTAGAGAAATACTTAACACATATGCGTTTAACGTTTTCTGTGAGAAACGGAATATCCCTTTGATGCTTTCAAGAAAAGAGGTGCTGAAATTAAAGAAGATATTCAAGTGGTCCTCACATCTAAAAGTTGTTAGTGCAGAATGTTGGAGATTCCTCACTAAAGTCCAAGACAAAAGGAATCCTCTACTAAGTACCGCTTCTTAGTGTCTCCGCGCAACTCTGCAACGTCAGCAAATCAACCATTCACAGAATTCCACGTTTTAACTCGCGTGCCTCTCTACCAGACTAGGTTGCTTGAAGATAAATGAGTTTTTGATGCTTTGAATTAATGGATTAATCTCACGCCTCAATGTTTGAAATCTCTATCTCTAAATGTCTTGGAATTTGTTTCAAACGGGCAAATTTAAAAAACTTGAAGAGAAGAGAAATTGAGAAAGCTATCAGGATAAGAAGTTTGCAACAGCTACTTGCAAGACCTTCAACTATAAATAGAAGACTAAAGTAGACATTCAAACTTGGTGAATCACCTCGAATTTCTCTAAGAGCTGAAACTCTATTCAAATACTCCCAGCTTTTAGAAATTACAAATCAAGTAATCAGCAAAAACAACTTGTCTAAATCTGTTTATAATAGAGAGAATAACTCTTAATATTTAACCTTGTAAAGGATTCAATGATTCTATAAGTTGAATTCCCTTGTTTGCATTTTCTTTGAGAAATCTAAGTGTTAGTTAAGGAAGGGTACCTAAACTGAGTTTGAGAGGTAGTTAGAAAGAATGTACTTTATGTAATCTCTTCTCCTCGATATAAAGGCTTCTCCGCCTAAGGAAGGAATGAATCACTAGTAGATTAAAGTTCGGAAAGGAATCTAGGGACTAGAGGTAGGTAGGGGCCGAACTAGGATAAATCTCATATGTAAAAGTTCTAACCTTTTTTTGAATTCTGAAACTAAATTAGTTTTGTAAGTTTTGAGTTCAGAAGCAAGTTGTCTCAGAAGCCCTAGAATATGTCAACAGAGCTGTGACGCCTCAGAAGCAATTAAAAGATCACATGAACACTCAAGACTCAGAACCTCAACAAGCTCCTCTGATATACTGCAAAGGACAACTTAGTCTTTCGGCGGTAAAAATCAAGAAAGTTGATCTTGCATTTAATGCCGCCAAGCGCTCTGTCCCTAAGTCTACTACAAGATAAAATTTGTTGCAAAATCAGGAACAAGAATTTTTCTGCAATTCTCATTTGCATCCACCGTACAAAGTGGGTCCCCAAAATCAACCTGGCACAGCATGGTGCGGATCAAAGTTGGACGAGCTACTCTAATGGATTATTAACCGAAACAAGATTAAGAGACAATGGCAGAATTCCTGGCAACGGTCTAAAATCAACGAAAACATTCCCCCCTCTATAAAATGATTATTTCTGCCATTGAAGAAGGTTGCTGAATCAACAAAAGAATTTAAGAGTGAACAAATTCTCAAATCCACCTACAATCTTCTTCTAGCAAACATTCAAATCTTACCTGTTTGCATTTGAGCTAACTGAAACAAAGTTCAGAAGCTCACAAAATTTGTTTATCTAAAAATTGCTGTAAATCACACTAAGCTAAGGGTAAGTTAATGTGAGGGAGCTTGACAATCTCATAAGGAAGGTACTTAAGAGAGAAGAAGCTCAGAGCCTCAGATACAGAAGGACGGTACTCCTGTATTAGTATAGCTCATCATAGGCAAGACAGTTGGAAGGAACTTCAGTCATAAGCTATACAGGGTTTGCTTTTCACCAGAAGAAAAGCCACTAGTGAATTAAATCTTGGATAAGAGATTCCAAGGACTGGATTAAGCAGAGGCTGAACCAGGATAAAATCCCTATTTGCATATTTCCTTACTCTGCTCTATTTTTGTATTTAATTAATTCCGCAACTAAAACACTTAAATATATAAAGGGGATTCTGAGTAAAGGATATTTACTCAGAAGCATCTTCAGAAGCAACCTTCTGAAGAAAACAGTGAACTTGAAAAAGAGTCATTCACTCCCCCTCTGACCTATTCTATCACCCTACTGGGTTCTACAATTAGTATCAGAGTATGAACTAAAAAACAGACTTAACAAATCTAGAGTAAAAGATTAAAATGGGTGAAAATAGCATGAAGCATTTACTTGGAAACATGACCACACAAATACTTCAGAAGGGTTGTTTGTGTCCAGACCCCCATTGTTCTTTGGACAGAATTACACATTCTAAAAAAACAGAATGAAAAATTTCATACAATCTCAGGATATGTATGCATGGCTTGCTATACCTAATGGTCCATATCTTAAACCAGAGAGTGAATATGATGACTCTAACATTGAGAAATTATAAAGTAATGCAGCAGCCATTAACTTTTTTACATTGTGCTTTAGATGCTGTGGAATATAACAAAATTTTAAGTTGTGAGAGTGCCAAGGAAATCTGGAAAAAGCTTGAGGTAACCTATGAAGGAACAGATAAGGTCAAAGAATCTAAGATCAATCAGAATTTGTGACTCTATGAATTATTCGAAATGGAAGAAGGAGAATCAATATCAAACATGAATGCTAGATTCACAAATATCATCAATAAGCTCAAAAGATTGGAACAGAACTTTTCAAAAGAGGAGCAAGTGAAGAAGATTCTCAGAAGCCTAACTGAGAAATGGCAGGTTAAGAAGACTACTATAGAAGAAGCTCAAGATCTCACCACTTACAGGTATGATGAACTCATTGGTATTTTAATCACTCATGAGATCTCTATGTGGAATTTTCAGAAGAAAGAATAGGTAAAGTTTGAAGGAAAGAAGGCAATAATCCTGAGAGTAGAAGAAGTTGATGAAAGCTCATCAGAGAATGATGAGGATATGGTCATGCTGGCCAGAAGATTCAAGAAGTTCATGAAGAAGAACTCAATGAATCCTCAAAAGCTTTAGAAGAAGGGAAGTTTTCCCCAGAAGTCAGACTTCCAGAAGAAGAGCAAGTTCAGAAGATCTGAAGAAAAAATCAAAGGTGAAAATAAAAAACCTATAACCTGTTTTGAATGTCACCAGGAAGGATATATTAAATCAAGCTGCCCAAGGCTAAGAAAAGACAAAAGGAAAGAAAGCTATGGTGGCAACATAGAGCAATAGTGAAGAAGAGTGCTCTGCAGATTCCTCAGAGAATGAAGAGATTACTCAAATATGTTTCATGGCTGCAGATGATATGTACCCAATAGTTGGATCTTGGCATAGTAGCACAGAGAAAGTCACATCTTCAGAAGGAAAATCTCAAGCGAATGATGAGGTAAATTCCAAACTCAATATTCCTGATGAAATCATGCAACTACTTGTACAAATCTATAAGAAGTTTAAAAAGAACAAGAAACATATGAAGCTTTTAGAAGAAGACTTTGAAGACTTCTGTATCTGAAATATAGCTAGAGATAACTCCACCAAAGCTATTCACAAGAGGCAAGGAGAGCTTGAAACTGAGGTTCAGAAGCTTAAGAAAGAATTAGTTCTGGTAGGAGTCAATGCAACCAACCTCAGTAGAAGAGTAATGTTGGTAGAAGGACATATATCGGGTAAGATAACTCTGCTTGGAAAATCAAAACTTCAGAAGAATGAACCTCCTCAAAAGAAGGTACACCCTTAGAAGAAGGATCATTCTCAGGAGAAGAAGCATCCTCAGAAGATAAACGCTTCTCAGAAGTAAAATCTTCAAAGGATGTATCAAGGTGAATCCTCAGCTCTAAGCCAAAGGAGCTATAAGGAGTATGGATATAGGTATGGCGTAAATAGTTATAAAAAAGGAGGTTATCAGAAGATGACTCAGGGAAATCCACATTCTAGAAGAAGAGTCACATCTCAAAGGTAACCAATTCAGGAACCCTTTGATCTTTGCCCATCTCCTAGAACTCTGCAGAAAGAAAAGGCCAGAGAAGTTGCAAAGGTCTTTTGTAACTTCCATGGAAAGAAAAATCACACAACTTCCATGTGTAGATTTAAAAATGGTTTTCATGATTCTTATAATTGACTAGATCTAACTTATAATGCACCCGAACCCAAGGGAAACTAGGTTTGAAGATTCTAATCATTTACTTTTGTAGGTAAGTCTTAGATCCACAGAAGGTCAACAAATCTGGTATATAGACAGTGGATGCTTAAGATACATGACAGGAGATGAGAGATAATTCATCTCATTAGAATGCAAAAGATATGGAAATGTAAGCTTTGGAGATAACAAAAAGGGAAAAATCATTGGCAAAGGAACCATTGGATCAGTAATCAAAATTGAAGAAGTCTCTCTTGTTGATGGCTTGAAGTTCAATCTTCTAAGTATCGCTCAGCTATGTGACCAAGGAAGAAAAGTCATCTTTGACCCAGAATGATGCTCCATCATTGATTGTAAGTCAAATAAAACTTTGATATACGCTCCTAGAGTTAATAATGTGTTCATAATTAATTTAAATGATAAATCTAAGAAAGATATATGCTTAATGACTAAAGAAGAAGAGTCATGGCTATGGCACAGAAGGTTAGGACATGCTAACATGAACCTTCTGACCAAACTAGTCAAGCAGAAACTTGTTGAGGGTCTGTCAAGCTTAAACTTCGAAAAGGATCACTTGTGTAATGCATGTCAGTATGGAAAACAATTCAAGAAGAGCTTTAAGTCTAAATCTAATTTTTCCACTAAAAGAGTCTTAGAATTAGTTCATCTAGACTTGTTTGGTCCCGTTCTTCCCTTGAGCATTGGTGGACATAGATATACCATGGTTATAGTGGATGATTATTCTAGATATACATGGATTATTATGCTAAGTAGTAAGGATGAAGCCTATGAAGGATTCTCCAGACTATGTAACAGAATTGAGATTGAACAAGGAGTCCTTCTTTCTAAAATAAGAAGCGATCATGGTAGTGAATTTGAAAATAGATTATTTGCTGGATTCTGTGATGCCATAGGGATTGAGCACAATTTCTCTACTCCTCACACTCCTCAACAAAATGGGGTTGTTGAGAGGAAGAACAGAACCATAGTTGAAATGGCTAGATCTATGCTTAGTGACAACAACCTTCCCAAATATTTTTGGGTAGAGGTAGTCAACACTGCTTGTTACATACTAAATAGGGTAAACATTAGATCAATAATTGATAAAACTCCCTATGAAATTTGGAAAGTTAGAAAACCTAAAATTGGGTACTTTAAAGCATTTGGGTGTAAATGTTTTGTACTCAAGAATAAAGAGCAACTTGGAAAATTTGATCCTAAGGATGATGAAGCAATTTTTCTTGGTTACTCAACACATGGCAAAGCTTATAGAGTCTTTGTTAAAAGAACAACAACATTAGAAGAGTTAGTACATGTAGATTTTGATGAAACTGGACATGTAAGAAAAAGAAGAAACTTAGAGGAAGATGGAGATTCTGTCTCACATAAACAACCCTCCGAGTCAACCCAAGGATAAACTTCAACAAAGGATAAACCATCTGAGATCAGATTCTCAGAATATGAAGATGAAGAAAATCATCCAGAAGTAAAAGAGACTGCTATTCATCACGACCTGCCCAAGGAAACAAGAACCAAGAAATACCACCTAGAAAGACTAATCCTTGACGCACCTCAGAATCCCAGTCCTCACCAGAGGACAACTCAGCAGAATGACAAGTCATCCAGCATTTTTCTCTATCATAGAACCCAAGAAATTTAAAGACGCAGAACATGATGAGAATTGGATGATGGTTATGCAAGAAGAACTGAATCAATTCACCAGAAATAATGTCTAGGATCTTGTCCAAATACCAAAGAACAAATCCATAATTGGCACTAAGTGGGTATTCAGAAACAAGCTTGATGAAGAAGGGAATGTGATCAGAAACAAAGCTAGACTAGTAGTTCAAGGATACAATCAACAAGAGAGAATCGATTATGACAAGACATTCACTCCAGTAGCAAGACTTGAAGCAATCAGAATCCTCTGTGCTTTTGCATCCCATATGGGGTTTAAGCTATACCAAATGGATGTAAAAAGTTCCTTCCTAAATGGATTCATCTCAGAAGAAGTTTATGTCAAGCAACCTCCTGGCTTCGAAGATTCAAACCATCCATGCCATGTCTATAAGTTGAAGAAGGCATTATACGGTCTGAAGCAGACCCCCAGAGCCTGGTATGAGAGATTGACAAGCTTCCTTATCTCAAAAGGATACGCTAGAGCTAAAACAAACACTACGTTATTTATCAGAAGAAGGAACAATGACATTCTCCTTGTTTAGATCTATGTTGATGATATCATCTTTAGAGCCACTGATAAAAAGATGTGCAAAGAATTTAGTTCTCAAATGAATAAAGAATTCGAAAAGTCTATGATGGGAGAATTAACCTTCTTTCTTGGTCTTCAAATAAAACAAAGTTCAAATGGAGTATTCATCAATCAATCTAAATATACCTAGGAGATTCTGAAGAAATTTGGTATGGAAAATGGAAGAGAAATGTCAACTCCTATGGCATCCAACACCATACTCAGCAAAGACTCATAAGGAAGGAAAGTTGATCAGAAGCAGTTCAGAGGAATGATTGGTTCTTTGTTATATCTCATAGCCAGCAAGCCTGACATCTACTATGCAATCTGCTACTATGCAAGATATCAAGGTGACCCTGGGGAGTCGCATCTAAGTGTAGTAAAGATAATCCTCATATATCTTCTTGGAACCATAGAAGCCGGATTATGGTATCCAAGTAATGGAGAATTCTCATTGAAAGGATTCACTGACGCTGACTATGGTAGAGATCAATTGGAAAGAAAAAGCACTACTGGAGGATGTCATTTCCTGGGAAATAGTATCATTTCTTGGTACAGCAAGAAACAAACCTTAGTAGCATTATCTATTACAGAAGCTGAATACATGGTTGCAGGAAGCTATGTTGCTCAAGTACTATGGATCAAACAGCAACTAGAAGACTATGGAATCAAGTCAAAGTGCATAGAAATCCTCTGTGACAATAAAAGTGCAATTGATCTGTCAAAGAATCCAGTTTAGCATAGCAGAATGAAGCACGTCAACATCAGACACCACTTCATAAGAGATCATGTTCTCAAGAAAGATGTAAAACTGGTATACATTTCTATTGAAGATCAAAGAGCTGACATCTTCACCAAACCTCTGAGTAAAAATCAATTCGCTTTCCTCAGAAGAGAAATAGGTATGAGTAACCCAGTGTGAACGTTTCTCAGAAGTAGGCGTAATTACTCAGAAGAGTAACTAGTCTCAGAAGCAACAATAATCCTCTGAAACCAGGCACGGTGCCATGTCTCAGAAGATTTAACCCAGGAATCACTCCATATTTCAAAATTCAAAAACTCAAATCCTAAGCCAGATCTTTAGGTTAAAACTGTTCACATTCTTCCATCATTTACGCACTTAATGGTTACCTATATGTTTTAGACGGTAAATGCTGAAACCGTTACAGCTATTCCTTAGCAAATTACCTTTTCATCCCTTTGAAACAGCTCTATAAATAAGTAAAGACTGTTCATCATCAAAACACTACCAAAAATCGCAGAATTTCTCTAAGTTTTCTGAGAAACTCTTTCTTCCAAGGACCCTAATTCTTTCGAACCCTAACTATTTAAATGGCTCCCAAAAGAACCAAATCATCAAAAGAAGGTCCCAAAGAACAAGTTGTTATAAAAATCCCTCCAAAGACCTTTGAACTTGTTCTATATAGGTCAAATCCCTCAAATATCATCTCTCAAAGATATCTAGGAGATGAATCCTTTTTACAAGCCACCCCCTACAAAAAACCATAGAATTCCATCAATTTAATGCATGGATAAGACTGAAGGAGCTAACATTTCCAACTATAGTTCTTGAATTCTACAAGAACTTGAAGAAGTGCACAGTTAGTGAAGAAAAGCTCAAAACTATGGTAAAAGGCATAGAGATTACTATTACTCATGCCTTTTTGGAAAAACTCCTGAATTTGAAAGATGAAGGTCTTGCTCTCTAAAGAGGATGTGAAGACTCCATAAGCTACAACAGGAAGGCTTTCATGCCAGAAGGTTGGTTTGGTGAGAAGATCGGTACTCACATGCCCCAAGAGCTAAGATATTGGTAGTTTATAATGGCTCATCTCCTTCTTCAGAAGATGAACTCCACAAACGCAGTATTGAGCTATGAACACTGTATTTTAATGCACTTGATGGAGAAGAAGAAGGTCAAGTGGCCAGTCATCATAATGCAGCACATGCTTCATCATAAATGTACACTTGGTGGTCTCATCAATAGAATTGTGCAACATGGGGTGTAGACTGCTCAGGAGAAGATGGGTCCCTAGGGAGTGAGATTATGAAGGAGAGCTTTGATAAAAAGGTAGATTACGGGATGAAGTGGGACAGGGAGAAGACCTTGAAGAAGGATTTGATGAAGAAAAGAAGGGAGAAAGAGTTAAGGCCCACAAAGAAGGAAGGGAAAAAGGGGTTAAGGAAGTCTCCCCTAAGAGGCAGAGGGAGCTTGTGCTGAAATAGGAGGAGATCCCTAAGGCAAAGAGGAGCCGAATCAGCAAAACCAAGGTACTTGCTGCTGAAGATGTGGTAATTACCATTGAAGTCACTAAAGGGAAGGCTCAAGGAATTACCTATTCCATGAACAAGTACTAGTACGTGCCTAGGCCTTAAGAGCAAAACAGCTCAGAAGATGATGAGGAGGATAAGAGGCTAATTAGTACTCTGACTAATAGGAGAAGGGGAGAATTTGATCCAGTCATGTCCATCCCTAGTGATGTAGAAGAAGAGAAGGTTAAAGAAGAGGGGGAATGGTAAAAGAAGAAGGCCAAAACCTATGGCGAGACCATCATCTCAGAAGATGAACCTCAGAAAGATGACATGATTAGGGCCATGAACCAAAGCATAGTTGAAGTCTTTATTCATGTGCCTTGAAAAGGGACAGTGGGAGATTCAAGGATTGCTGTTGAAGAGGCAGAGAAGAGAGCTCTGTTAGAAGGAAGAAGAGTACATGCTCCAGAAGAATTCACAACAAAGATGAAGGAAAAGAGCACCTCTGAGACTGAGTAGGATGACTTAGAAGAGGTGGATGGTAAAGTCCTACAAGAAACCTCAGTGGACTTTGACTTACCCTTAGGAGCTCTGCCAGCAGCACCTAGTTTAATCCCTACAAAGGTGGCCAATCCCACAAATTTTCTACTTGAGAAGAAGCCATAATCTACACCTCTTAATCAACAGAAGGCTATATTTGATCCCTCTCATCTCTTCTCAGCCACTCTTGAGACACCTACGAAATTTTTGTCTACACCAGGAGGATCTCCAACACCTAATACCAAATATCCTCTAATGGTGGCAGCATCCATTGCTCAAGAGGTGGCTAAGGAGCTTGAGGTTAAGAGAAAGAAAGATGAAGTAGTTGAGGATAAAAAGGAGGACAAGGTTGAGGAGAAGGAGGATGAGGCTGAAACCAAGGAGGAGGAGAAGGAAGAAGAAAAGGAAGAGGCTGATAAGTAATCTCGGCTGAAAGAGAAATTGCCAAAGGATGATCCATTCCTATCGGCTCTTCAGAAGAAAGAAGTTCAGAGGACTGTAGTGGCTAAATGGGATGTTCAGTCATTAGCATCAGATCTTGCTAATGAGTTCGTAGCCATGGCCCTCTCAGATTTGCTAAGCACAACATTAGGCCAGAGGATATAAGGGAGGAGGATGATAAGGATGAAGGAGACCATAAAGAGGATCATCAAAGTAAATAAAGAGATTTTTATGGGTAAGAAGATTAGGATGAAAAGTTGAGTAAATATAGATGTGATAGACTAGAAACTCTATATGAATAGATTTTCACTACGACTAAGTTAAGAAGAGAAAACATGCAAGTTTAACAAAGATGTTACGACACACTAGATTATCTAACATATTAGGTTCTAGATATTCAGATGTTCAATTATTCACCGCAGAGCTACACATGAAATAACTTTTCTAAGTCTAGCGTAAACGAGATAAGACATTTATGAAAACCTGGACAACATCAATACTATGCATAGTACGGGTCGCTCTCACATAGCCACATTTAGCAAGTTACCATTCTAAAAATGTTGGCTCACTAAACAGCGTTATATCACAGATCCAGTGATTATACATGATATTGTTAACCCCGAAACTACTCTTAAAATCAACGCCAACGCATATAACTTGATTAACATGTAAAACTTAGCACGAAATACGCATTATGACACATAGACATAGCATAAACTTCGAAATAGAAAGTATAAGTAGAAAGCAAAGCAAAGTTGTAAGGTATGCAAGTGAAAGCTAAAGTTTATCAAACCGTATCCACTCTTTAATGGGAGTCGTCAATTCCCGCAATTCATGCGCCTGCTTTGAATTCAGTCTCAGCCCATACAGAACCTCCGCTAGGATGCTATTCTTTACGAATATCAAACAAACGAATATTGAAGAACGAAAACTTTTATTGATAAATGATTTGCAAGTACACTTATACAACAATCGCTCGAATATGTAGAGAAATCTAGTGATCGAAACAAGGAATCGAATCACTTAAACATTTTCTCGCTAACACTTAAGAACGTAGCGAATCTAACTATACACACACTATATTTTCACTCTA
>CATIWQ010371046.1:0-12361 GCA_949673415.1 Euphorbia schlechtendalii
TCCTCTGTTCTTCTCTGTAATCGAGCTATAAAGCTCTGCTTCTGTACTGAGTTTTGGGTAACAAATGAATAACAGAATTTTCTCCTTCTCTCTCTAGTTTCTTTCTCTCACTAATCAGTTACAGAATTTAGCTCGCATCATCCTCCTCCTCCGCCGCACCTCCGGTTCCTTCCTCGAACCCTAACCCTAACCCCCCTACCCAGCTACAGAGGCCTCCAACATTGCATAGACCTCTGCAGCATCCTCACTTCCCGCACTTTTCTTCAGTTACTTCCCCCTCTTCTTCTCTTTCTCCTTCCTCTGGCCCACCTTTGTCGTCTTCCGCTTCGCATTCCGGGCAACAACGAGTTGGAGTTGCAATTGGTGTTCCGGCGCCACACCCTAGCCCTTCTCCCTCGCCTTTTTCGTCTTCTTTCGGTCAGCAGTATGCGGGATTGGGTCGTGGTACTGTTAACATGCCGGAATCTATGGCTAATTCTAGCGGTTCACAGGTTAGTTTGTTTATCCCTCAACTGGTTAACTGCATTTAGTTGCAATTTGTGTAATGCGTGTGTGGTATGGTTGTTTATTGTGAACTATGCAGGCTAGAGGAGTTCAACGATTGGGCATGGTGGGATCAATGAGCTCAAATTCTCCGATTCGGCCAGGTGGGATTCCCGCACATCATCAACAGAGACCTGTTCAATTATCTATTAGACCTAATGTTCTTTCCACAATTAATCAGTCCTCTACCACCCAAGTTAGTAACCTCTGGGAGAGGATTGTTTACCCATTTAAAGTATCTTATTTGATGATGTTCATTTGCTATGTCTAATTAACGTAGATATGGTTGATATGGGTTCCATGTTGATTCATTGTGCATTCAGCTATAGAAAGTTACTATTTGAAATTCTTTTAGAGCTTGTGGTGATTTAATACCCCGAATTCCCAAATATTTTAGATGAATTATCTGAGGCGGTTTGCAGAAAAAGAAACAACATGGTAATTGTCCTTCTACCCCTCCCTCAGAATTTCATTTTACTGCTATCAGATTATTAGCTTTAGATTCACCTGCTCGTGTATATCCCTTCATTTTCTGATTCTTGACTATATGATTTTGGTCAAATCTGAGCTACTTCTTATATTTTCACTACCAATTTGTCTTATGGTTTATTATATGGTTTTCAATTTGTTGAAATGACTACTAGATGGTATCAGTTAAATCACATTATCACAATGAACTTAGTGTTTCCTGCTATTACTATACCATATATTTGTCCACTTTGCTTCTTAGCAATGGAATAGAGGTAGGATTTTCAAAGATTTTTTTATCAAGTCAGTAATGAAGCGTTCTTTCTGCACAATTTCCAGGGGCATGGTTTTATGAGACCCTCTTCAGTAAGTCATTCAGGTTCTTCAGTACCAAACTCCTCTCAAAGCATGCAGTCCGCTAGCCAGCCATGGTTATCATCTGGATCCCAAGTCAAGAAACCGTTGCCCTTCCCCTCATTTAGACCACAACTGAACACTCAACCCTTGCAACAAAGGTCCCATATTCCTCAGCAGCATCATTCGCTGCCTACAAACTCACAACAGCAGCCCATGTTGCCTGCACAACAACAACATCCTATACCATCTCATCGACCCAATGAACAATATGGGCAGCAAATTCCACCATCAAGAATTCCTAGGTCCATAACACAAAAGCTTTCCCTTCAAGCTTCAGTAAATTCAAAGCAACCTTCTACACCAGTATTACCACCTAGCACCATACAAGCAGTAGCCCAGAATAAAACAGATAATCCAGAAAATGAAGAACCGTGTAATCGTATTCTCAGCAAAAGAAGCATTCATGAACTAGTTAGCCAGGTCAGAAATGTCGATTTTCCTTGTTTGTATTATTCAGCTATGTTTAACATGTTTAATGTTCTGCTGGTTCATTTTCATCCCCCGTGAATGGGATTTTCTATTTTTTGACTTGTCCATATACTATTGCTGATTGACTAAGTTGATGAGTAATCTATTAGTTTGATCATTCTTTTCAAATTCTCTCAAGTTGTACTCTTATCCTAGGAATTTTTATTAGACAGGATCTCTTATCAACATAGAAGAAATTTTCAAATGGCGTTCAGATGCAGCACACATTTTATATGTTGACAAATTTCATGCCGTGGTGTGAGTGATTAGGCAATTTCATCCATTCATTTTTCCGAAAAAAACAAATACTGATTCTGATCTGCACATGCTCAACTGCATAAACATGATATCATTACCATTTTGATTATTATGAGAAGAAACATCCTAATGGTTGATTCATTTGTACTTTGAGGATATGTAATGAAAAATGAGGATAAGAGGAAACTTTGGTTAAGATTCTAGAATTACAGTTGACTAGAGTACAGTAAGTGGGGGAGAGATTAGTGGCTATTAGTAGAACTTATAAACAGTACCTGTGATGCAGCAGAAGCAGAAGCAAAGGAGGGGTGGAAGGGTTTTGGAGCAGGGAACTAGAAAAGAAGAAAAAATGGAAACTAGTGGAAGGGTATTGGAGAAGGGAACTAGAAAAGAAGAAAAAAATGGAAACTAGGCTCTTGGGAATTTTAAATTTATTTTTTCAAATGTTCTTATTATCATATTTTGAAGATAGCAACATAACTAAGTAGTATTTGTATAATTGTATGCATTTTTCTTTGCACCAGGAATCCTAAATTCGACATTCTGAACCGAACTGACTATGAAGGATAATTCTGAATAGTAATATATAGAAATTTTCTTCAAATAGAAAATTTAACAACACTACTCCAACATGAAGTTTTTTTATTGTTGTTTTTGGATTTACATTATTTGGAATTTAGTCAATAGATTTCTATATTTATTGTGTTGCATCACAGAGAGGGTAGAATTGTTTATCTTTTTGAAATTTTTTTATTGGGGGTTCACTGTGGGTATTAGTATGGGGAGACAATGGTGTAAGACATGATACTGGAACTTAAATGTATATAAAACGGAGTTCTCCAGTCCATCTTATGCGTGATGTGTATGGCAATGCATATTGACTTGGAAGTTGGGTTTAGCTATTAATGTTTTTTTACTATGATCTTCGATTTATTTTGTTGGCACTTGATTCATTCTTGTTTTTAACGTGCTTTCTTATCTGAATAGATTGATCCATCCGAGAAATTAGATCCTGAAGTGGAAGAAATTCTTGTGGATATAGCAGATGAATTCGTGGAGTCTGTAAGTAGTAACACTCATCCTGTTGATTATTTTATTTTAGTGTGTTAGATGTAAGCATGAGTTTGCAATTGCATGCAGCTAATTTATGATTTTACGTGTTACCTATATGGCTAAATGTGTTTGCACATGCTTTTTCCCTCTTCTTCCAAGTGCTTTGAGTGATTCTTGAGGTCCATGCCAAAAGATGCTATTGCTGGCAATTAAAACATGTACGTATTATGATATTCATGACATTTTATAATGAAAAAAAAAATTAGAATGGTTCTGGTGATGCTTTTTAACTTGATTGAAACCTTAAACTGATTAGTGTCTCATCTCACCTCTGTGATTATATGTAGTCTTTCTTCCATTAGTTCTTTGGTTAAGTCTAAAATATAATTTATTTTCTACTAGATTACAACGTTCGGTTGCTCATTAGCTAAGCATCGGAAATCAGATATATTAGAAGCAAAAGACATACTTCTACATCTTGGTGAGTTATAGAAGAGGAATCAATAATCATGTAAGGTTTATGTTCTCAGTTTGATCATATGTGGTCCTTATTTTATTGTACTCACATTCAATGCAGAAAGAAACTGGAATATGACTTTTCCTGGATTTAGCTGTGATGAGATTAAAACCTTTCGAAAACCAGTAAGAGCTTTCTCAGACTGCATATTTCAACTGCTTTATACACTAATTTCGATTCTAACAAGTAACAAACAAGTTGATTTCAGTACCATTGTCATCTTTTGGCTGAACAATCAGTTTTTGTTGTGTTTCAGGTTACAAATGATATCCACAAGGAACGCCTTGCGGCTGTAAGTGTTTCTTCTTTTATTATCAAATCCAATAATTCACATGAACACATACTGATGTATCCTTTACATATATGGGTGTAATTATATATGCATATAATATGAAGCTAAATGCATGTATGCATGCAAGGCCTTTTGCATTTTATTTCTTGTCAATGTTGTCATAGGCATTTGTAAGTTTCAATTGCCAAGGAATTGACTGGTAGCTGCGGAAAAGATATCACTTTCTCTCTATCTCTCCCAATTTTTCTTTAACTTCAATCGTTTGTTTTTGCAGATTAGAAAGTCAATTCTGGCATCCGAGGTACCAATTGCTAAAATTACTGGTGGACAAAGTGCTAAGAGTAACACGACTAAGACACCAGCAAATGTGATAGTTTCCCCGAGCGTCAAAATTCGTGAAGTTACTTAGTGGTTAGTATCGGTGCTCTATTGCTTGAGTTGGCTTTGATTACACTGTTCTTTTCTTTCTATATTTTGAGATGTTGGTTTGTCTTGACGTGATTTAATTCTCGAATGTTGCAGGTGAAAACGGAGGATGAAAGAAAAATCAAAGTAATTTTTTTTGGCCTTGACTGAATCATAGCATGTGAATATTTTGTTCATCTGTGTAAAGTTTGACAAAGGATTATAATTTTAAATGAAAAATTCTATTAACAAATGTTTGCCCAGATGCCATTTTTCATCTGTGGATAATACATGGGCAATTCATGTTTGGCTTATGAGCTTTTGTTAAATGCTAATTTACTTTTCTATGTTACAAAGTCTTTAGGTTTTATTTAAATCTCATCTCGAAATTAATTTATGCATGTGAGGAAGATTCTTGCTCTTGCCATGTTTTGTGCGAGGCTGATAAACTGTTATTTAAATGGCTTATAGTTTGTTTTAGTGCAGTTCTTAATCGGAACTGTTAATATTTTTTTAGTTTAGTTGTTATTCTTAGATATTAAGCCTGTTTGTTGTTGCTGTTAAAATCTAAAAGCAGTTCTTTCTAATTAGCGAAAGAGATACCATGTTCATGTATGTTGTCGCCTTGTTTGTTAGGATAGCTTTGAGAAAATGGACTTGGTGTAATAAATGGTCTTATCATGAGAATTATGTTTAAAAAAATATTTAAATAGTTTAATTAGAATGTAATAATTCACATGTTTGAACACATGAAAGTGGTGGGTGATGTGGGTTTTAGCTTGTTAGGCAGGTAATTTCTGTCCTTGTGCTCTTTTATCAATGTTTGGATAGCAATTTCACCCAATTCCTTTCCATGTGTTCTTAACGTGCATCCATCTACCTCTAAGCACCAATTTTTGAGAAAAAAAATCTACTTAAAACATTATTGATGTAATCTAAAGTGAGCAATGAGCGTTCTTTTGCATGCCAAAAAAATTCTGTTTTTATATAAACTTGTCATGAAATTCTCATTTCGTGAATCACGTATTTATTTACTACTGTGTATTGTTAGAATCGTTGAAATGGCAAGCACAATTAATTTCAAATAATGAGTATTAAATGCGAGTTTTCTTCTTTATTGAAGTATAAGATTTTAATTAAATCTTAAATGGTGTGACATTTTTTTTTGTTCAAATTAAACAACCACGTGTTATAATTAGAAGCATAAAACGATTGCTGTTTTTATTGCCCAAAGGTAGCAGGGTGCTTTTTTTAGCCCTTGTGATAGAGTTCATTTGATACATTTGTCCATGTACTTTATAACATATTACCCCGTTAAATTTCTATATTATGTAATTGTTATCCATTTAATCTTATATGACATGAAATTATTGCATTCGGTCCATATCCTACTTACCTTTTTGCATGGTGACAAAAAAGGTATTTTACCTTCAAAATTCCAATAATATTGAGCTAATATTTGTTGGGAAATGACACACTTATAATTTTTTTTTAATATGACTTGACAAATACACGAGATATTCTAGTTATAAATTGATTTCTTTTAGTTCACAAAAGTAAATAAATATTTTCTCGGTAGCATTAGTATAGAATTTATTATTTTTATATAAATAATCTCTACCAAATAAAGTCAGCAAATTTGGTAGCTCAGCTTCTCATCAGAGTCATCGTCACAAAAATCTCTTACACCGTCCCGATTACATATATGATGCAGCTTGAATTTGCAGATTGAATTACTGATTGTTGCTATTTTATCAGTTGTCTTCACAGAATCATGAGTGACATTCATGGTGAAAACGGCGGAGTTTTCTGTGCTTCTCCTCTGAAGCTCATTATCGATACTGACCCTGGGATCGGTAACAGTTCCCATCGCTTTCTATCATTATTGTTCTCAAATGTTTTGATTTTGTGTGCGTGAAATTTTTTATTTTTGATTTCCGATTATGTAGAGGTGCTGAACTTCAATGCTTCGATGCTTATGCTTAGTAGTTTTATTTAATACTGTTGTTCTTCGATTTGTTTAGTTAATAGATTTGAGCTATCGACTATTTGTGCAAATGTGAGTGGGTTTCTGCAATTGAAGTTTTTTATTCTCATTTTATTTCCTTTTTTCTGAGAAATTGTTTGTTTATTTTGGCATGTTTTGTGATGGATAAATAGGAATGGAGATTCCGGATTTGCAGAGGAGATCTTTAATTAACTTAATCTTATTTTGGATCCTTAATTCTTACAATAAGAACTTTGAAACGTCTGATAGTTATTGCTGAAGAATTGATTTGCTACGATTTTTTAACTAAATTTGTCTGACATCATGTAGAAATATTTCTTACTGAAGTTACATAGCAATGGTTTCGTCTCTTTGCCTGCTCTCTTTGTGTTTGAAAGGGATTTTGATCTTAGGTTCAATTACTAATCACTGTAAAAGATGAGATCTAAGGGTAAGATTGCAACAATAGTATCCCTTACTGACTAAATTGTACGCTACCAATGGACAGTACAGCCAGTTGCAATATTCAATATATTAAAGTTATTTCAGAATTAAAAGAAGGATATTTTGCTCCTGTGCTGTTTGTGTTGTCAGATAGTAATTATGCATCTCATCGCAATCGTTGATGTGCAGATGATAGCATGGCAATCTTAATGGCTTTTCAGTCACCGGAGTTGGAGATTTTGGGCTTGACAACAATATTTGGTAACGTCACAACCGAGGATGTCACACGCAATGCTTTGCTTCTGGTGTGTGTGCTTTTCTTACATGACATGATTTTCAAATAATTATTTTCCATTTGTCAAAAGATGTTTTGAACATGTTCATGATCAAATTCCTATTTTTTATCTGCAAAAGGATAGTGTGAGATTGTTGGTCTTCCAGATGTTCCAGTGGCACAAGGCAGCCCCGAGCCTCTAAAGGTAAAATAACATCTAAATGCACCGTTGACTTATCCTGTGTCATTGGCTGAGTTTATTCTGACTTATTGACTTGTGATCACTATGGCATCATTCATGACATATGAAATTTCGTTGTTCTCATACATTTTTTTCCCTGTTTTTTCAAGTGGGATGTATATTGGGGCTTCTATTTCAACAAAATTGCTGTGTATTTTGATACCTGTCTACCGCCGCGTTTTTGTGGCAACAACTTAGATTGGTATTGGTTTCTCATATTCTTGACTGTGCTTTGTCATTGAAAAAGGGAGGAATACCGCGTGTTGCTGACTTTGTTCACGGTTCAGACGGAATGGGTCAAATTTGTCTACCTTCTCCAAAAGTGCAGAAATCGAATAAGACAGCTTCTCAATTCTTAGTGGACAAGACCTCCGAGTTTCCGGGTGAAGTTTCCATACTTGCACTAGGACCATTGACTAATGTGGCTTTGGTAAAATTCAATCCTTTAAATATACAGTTGATTAAGCTTAATAACCCCGGAAACATTATTTCGCAACTGTAAAATTTTTATGCTAGGCAATCAAAAGGGATTCCTCGTTTGCTAGCAAGGTCAAAAGAATCGTAGTTCTTGAAGGTGCTTTCTTTGCACTTGGAAATGTTAATCCTGCTGCTGAAGCAAATGTAACTAACTTATCTTCTGCATATTAATGTTTACATTTTATGAGTCACATCTTAAAATAAATTTAGCAGAGAAACAAAAGTTATACAAAAAAAGGGGCCTTTCAGTCCAACTATATTTTGACTCGCAGATTTACGGAGACCCGGAAGCAGCAGATGTCGTCTTTACATCTGGAGCAAACATTACTGTTGTAGGAATCAATATCACAACACAAGTCAAATTGACAGGTTGACTTTACTTCTTGAACTTTTTAAGTTCACACTCGATCTCTCTTGATTTGTTTATTGCAATGATTTCATAACCGTACCGGACATCAAACCGGTGAAGTTTCTGGTACGCGGTATTACTGATACAACCTGTGGTATAACCGGCAGTTATACCGGACAATTAATTTCATAAAAAATATTTAATATATAAAAATACATTAATATCTGTATATTTATAATATAAGTATACGAAACTATGCTATTTCATTTTATATCATTACAATTATGTGTTATATTATTATTGTATCAATTTTTATAATTTGAACATGTTATACTTTTTATATACTGTTATTTTTTGTGAAATGTACCGGAATCACCAACGGTACGCGGTTTTACCGGTAAACTAAGTGGTTCGGTACGGTATTGATAACATTTTTATTCAAAATTTGATAACGTTTCGAATCCCAGACGAGGATCTGCAGGAACTGCGGCAGTCAAAGGGGAAGCATGCTCAGATATTATGCGACATGTTCCAATTTTACAGAGATTGGCATGTCAAATCTGATGGTGTACATGGTAATATAATGTTCTTTGCAATTTATGTTGCTGTCTATATATATATATATATATATATATATATATATACACACACACTGCCAACGAGTAAAATTGGTGTTTGCGTTGATTGGTCCAGGCATTTTCGTTCACGACCCTGTAAGTTTGGTGGCGCTAGTTCGGCCCGATCTTTTCACGTACAAGAAGGGAGTTGTAAGAGTGGTGACACAGGGAATCTGTGTGGGACATACATTAATGGACCAAGGGCTTAAACGGTACGAATCGATATCGCGTTTTAAGATAATTTTGCTTTCTGTTATTATACGATGATGTTGTGTATGCATATATCACAGATGGAATACGAACAACCCGTGGTCTGGTTATTCGCCTGTTGAAGTTGCTTGGACAGTTGATGTGGTACATGTCCGAAGATTGTTAACAAAACCATGAAACTGGGAAAAGGGGGCATTTTAAAAATGTATACCATCATTTCAAACTATATACCAAAAATACATCTCATTGTTAAACTAGTTAATTCAACTCAGTGAATTCTGCTATTTTAACTAATTATGCCTTTTACTTTTTTTCTAATTTTCAATAATTCTGGAATTATAACAAGACATTAACTTTCGTTTGGCACTGAAAATAACATGTATTGTATTGTGTTGTGTATTCTTTTAAATCTATGCTTATAGTTTATTAATTAACTTAAACCATCTCTGCCAAAATCTAATTGAAACACAACTCTCACACCAAAATCCAAACTACACAGTAGCTCCATCATCCATTATGCATAAACTGTCATCTTTTTTGCCTTTATTTTTTTCTTAAATAAGGGCTGACTCAAAGTATTGAAAAGTCTAGCAAAATATTTTCAATGAAAATTTAGAAATTTATCCTTACACTTAACAAACGTTATTTTCAAATTGATAATACAATTTGAAGGGTAGTAAGGAGTTCCTTTGTAGAGATGGTAATGCGTTAGATTTAAAACTGATATGGATATAAATATTCACCATTTCGATGTTAACACGATCATCGGTTACAGAATAATTGATGAAATTTGGATTCAATTCGGATTCAGATCCAACCCATTGTTATTCTTATTAGACGGTTGTGTTGAAGCATTTTTATCGAGAAAGGGAACTAATGGCGACGGTATGACTTTGCTTGCGATTTTCCTTCCATTGGAGTATTTTTATTTTGAAGACCCTATTCCGGACTTACTTTCCGTTATTGTTCGGGACTTAGTAAAATCTCTTTCTTTAGATTTGTAAGTTGTCCTAGTTTGTTGTTATCATAATTAAGCTCATCCACGTACGTACTACTAGTTATCAATATACCCTTATTTAATAACTTAAAATAAGCCGTTTTATACAATTTGCAAAGGTCAGAAGCTATTTGTCTTTATTTTCTTTTTATACAATTAATGAAATTGACTAACAAAGTCAATACTAACAATGAAGAAATGTTGCATTAAATTGAAGAAACTTGAGATATGAGAACAAGTTAGGAAAACAAACCAAACCCAATAAATAAAGAAAAAAAGCAGTTAAACCAACTAATTTTTTATTTGAGTTCCACTTAATTTGACACTTTACCTACTTCAATTGATGAAGTACCCCTTTCAACTCCCACCACAAGCACTTCAACCACACCTCTTACAAATATACATATAAATTGATCCATCCTTATGAACCAAAAATCCAGCAATTAGTTTCAACTTAAAATTTATGGCTTGTTATTGTTCATCAACTGTAATGGCAGAGAGAATATGTTGGTATTGTGCGTTGTTAATGGCGATATTGCTTGTTTTGAGCAGCTGCGAAATGGGTGAAAGCGAATTTGGAAGAGGCGAGAGCTACGAGATATATAACGAAAAGGGGTTAACGAAAAAACCATGTGACGAAATATATTTAGTAAAAGAAGGAGAGACATTGCATACAATAAGTGAAAAATGTGGAGATCCATTTATTGTTGAAGCAAATCCTCATATTCATGATCCTGATGATGTTTTTCCTGGATTGCTTATCAAGATCACACCTTCCATTTATATTTAGGTATTTGTATGGTTTCTTTAATATCTGACACTGTATTTTGTGATATGTTTATAATTTTTTTAATGAATAATTTATAGTACTTTGAATTGAACAATATTTCGTTACTTCAACTAATAAATCGAAATATTTTTTCATTGTCACTTTAAACTTGCTTCAAGTGCAAAGTAAGGCATGGGGTGTCGCATTGCTGCTAGTTTACTACTTTTCTACATTGGAACTAAAGGACCGGCTATTGCAACTCCAGCAAATTTTGGTGTTTGTTTTAAATATATGAAGAGGTTGTTTCGCGTTGATATTTGAATATGTTACAACGTTTGCTACCTTAATTCGCCTTCTGAAATGAATTTTTAATGTTACTTTCAACTTGGTTAAACTGATTAAGCCGCAAGCGGGGCATAGAGTGTGAGATATAATAGTTTAAGTAAAAAAAAGCATATTGAGGCATTGAAAATTCATATTAAATAATTGAAGATAACATTTGGCTAAGAGAATGAATAATGTAATTGGAATTTATATATAAAAAATTTGCCTTTTGTATAGAACTAATCTAGGCGAGCATTTAAATTTAATGTCAACAACCGATTGAACTTGGTTCAAATGGTACATCTATAAATTTGGATATGGATAATCAGAAATTAAATCCCGACTCTTTCAAATATCCTTTCATTTCAAAAGTTGAAGTCAATAAAGCCCATCAAGTACTAAAGCCAACCCTGTGAGCCCAATAAGGAAGACCATCTAAGCCCATGAAGTGGCCATTTCATAAAGATCCAGCCCAAGCAAAGCTTAAAAGAAAAAAATCAACTCTATATTTACTGCATTAAGCGCTAGTTGGTTTTATATTTGTCTTATGATACTGCTTAATATTTCAAATTAAGTAAAAAATTCATAATCTGACAAGTAAAAATTTAACTCAAAATTAAGTTAAACATTAACGAAGTTTTCCATTTCTATAATAGATACTCTCTAATATATAAAAAGTATGTGTTGAACGAGGAACTTATGTAATATGAAATCAACTAGCTTAGTTTTGGCATGTGTTCGTGTTTAATTTGTCAGCATATTTACTAATAAGTATTACATGAATCAACTAGCGTTCCTAGCTGATTTGCAAGCTATAAATAGATATGAGGAACTAACTAGACTACCGACGTAGCTATTCAATCCATTTCTATATATACTAGATGAAGTCATTGAGAAGTTGTTAAGTTTTTATTTCTTAAATTGGTGAAGTTGTGTTCACATTGCAGGAGGTAAATACAGGAATTCTTAAAAACAGAGGAATTTGGGGAACAAGAAGATGAGGAATCGGCTGGTTTTTGGGCGAAATTGGAATTTGGGAAACAAAAGATGACAAATTGGCTGGTTTAGGTTTTTACTTTTGTTATTTTTTAATTTGGAAGAAATGACACGAAAATTAGATGGACAAATCATTTTTTCCATTTGTGCTACATCATCACACGTGTCTTACACGCATGTCAAGTAGAATGGTATAAAAGGATGAAAGGGGTAATGTTATGCTATTTTATTAAGTTCAGGGGGCAAACTATGTAT
>CATIWQ010371079.1:0-46509 GCA_949673415.1 Euphorbia schlechtendalii
AAGTTGAAAAGACATCTAAAGGAATGGGACTAAAGCCCATGAATATATAAGGCGCTATGTGAAGGAAAACCCAACCAATTTTGACTGGAGATCCCAAGATCTTGGTTCAATGGGACAACCTAATTGCATAGACCTTGTGAGGTTACTGTGGGGGTAACTCCGTATCCATTCCTATGATGTAAACAGTGATAAAACGGGTTAAGGGTAAGCAATGAAAATGCTTTTAATGATTCTTGTGCATCAATAAGGGGAGCAAAAGAGATCACCTATGTGAGAGTGAAGTGGGGTCGCTTCAAAAGAAACTAATGGAGCTTAGTTATCTTAAATTCTTGCAGCACCAGGAGATGTTCATGACCATACGAACATAACCATGAGAACCAAAACTGAGTTAGAATTAATATTTGTGTGAGGTATATCATCATTTACATAAAAAGTCATAATAGTTCAAGAACATCGCGTCTACTAGTCAGACAGTAAAGTAAATATACTTTCACAAGGGAAGGTTCAAGGCTTGTAGTCCACCTATCCTATGCAAATATTAATTGTATAATGCTATCACCAAATCAAGTCTGTCGTTCTATTTTCTTTTATGTGGGGGATTGTTAAATAATTTTTAAAAGAAATAGCCGCCAGTATATATTATTGATGGTAGCCGCCAGTTATTGTGCGGCGGCTACTATGCAATACTATGCAACACTATGCGCGGGACCATATACTACTATGCAATACTATGCAGTACTATGCGTGGGTCCTTATATTTCTTATTATTTACGGTTTGTGCCATTGAGTTTTCCTATAAATAAGTTTCTTTTTTCCTTATTCTATATACCTTAGAGATAAGAAGTAAAATCTCTTTCAAATTCTCTCTAAGTTCTTAGTTATTCGGTATTTCGGTGATAGTATTTTACATTCAGTTGAGTTCGCCTAACGTCTGTTGTTGTATCTTGGGAGACAGTTTCCCATATAAAGGGGAAAATCTGTCTTAAGGAAATCGACTCGAGCCTCAACAGAACCCTCTTGTTCCAAGTAAAAGGTTATTTCGGTATTTTTTTATTTTATATTTAATATTATGATGTTCATATAATTGTATTTCATATTACTAATATTTCATTTATTGTATTTTTTTCTCTTTATAGTATATTATATACTTATCCTCATCTCTTTTTCTAACAGTTAGACCATTAGATAAAGTGTATATCTGCTGTTTCATCTTCTAATTTTAGCGATGAAGTATTTTCTCTCTTGTTTTTCCTTTCTTGTAGAAACTTTTCCTTCTCTTCAAAACTTGTAATTAGCAAGCTTGATATTTTCTGCTTTAATGGAGTTTGTATCATTTCTCGCTGTCTTTCTCTCTAGAATTCTCAATTCAACAGTTTCTTTTCTAGATTGGGTTTGTTTCTTTACAAATATGGGCAAGAAATTGGATGGTGGAACAGGTTTAGGTTTGGGTCTAAGTTTGAGTTTATAAAGCATATTACAAATTAATTGTTTCATTTATGTCAAATGAGTTTGCAAACTTGATCAATCCAATCAATTGAGTAACTCGTCCAAATGTAAAATTGCACCTTAAATCATAATTACATTAACTTCACGACGAGCAACACAATTCATCAACTGAATAATATAAAAGAATGATTCAAAAATATCAGGACACACGTTGCACGTGGTGTTGTGATACAAGTAAAAAATGAGAAAAATTGTTCACAATACTTATCTAAATGCGTCTTCTTCTAAATTTATAAATTAAGCCAAAATATAACGATTTTGGAATGGAGAAAAGGTATAAGAAATTGAATAAGTTACATGTTCGAAAGATAGCATTCTCGGTGCCGGAAAGAAAAAAAATTATTTCAAGATAATAATCAAAATTAATAAAACATTTACTACACTATGGAAAAAGGTAAATAATTATAACCTCCCCGAGTATTGATATAATACACTAGTATCTCATTGTGCTTTGACATTGTCATACTATAACCTTATTATACTTTAAATCATGTGCTTTTCTATCAAAATTATTAATATGATAAGTATTTATTGGTATATTTACTTTTTATTTTGTTAATAGTACGAGGTTTATAATCATAGAATATATTTTTTGTAATTCATAAGACATTTTTAGAACTTTCAATGTATGATAGCATGGATATTTTAACCATAAAAAAACCTATTTTAGATTTTAAGATATTATATATAAGACTAATTTTTGTTTATAAACATATGTTATATTAAGAAATTCAATAAAAAAAAGATAACATAAATACAAGGATGATATAGTGTGACAATGACAAAACATAGAGAAGTAAAAATAATTTTTCAAAACACAGGGAAGTACCAATGTAGTTGGTCAAAATACAGAGAGATTATAATTATTTACTTCTATTAAAATGATTAATTCAGCCCTTTAAATTTTATTATAAAGTTCACTGTCCCCTTAATTACTATTCCTTTCGGTGCTTAAAAATGTTATTTTAGTTAAAATTTCATTATTCTTTTGTTTGTCATTCTCATTTGTCAACGCAACATTCAACCATTTTTACTAATTTACTTTTGTATTAATTAGGAAAGATATTAAGTATAAAATGAATTTTTTTTAAAAACCTTCGGAGGAACATTGCGTCCCTCCATCGGAAAAAGATGGTGAAAATTTCGAGGCGCTCGTCCCAACTAGGTTGATGCGAGACGCTTGCCTACAAAACACCCATCCCTCTTTTCATTAAAAATCAATTTACAACGTTCTTTAAGGGAGAACAAAGTTATGTACAATCAGGTAAATTGTTTGGATGAGCGACAATATCACTTATATCAAACGAAAGCATAATTCTATTGCATAAAAATAAAAAGCGACATTGATAATAACTTGCTAAAAGCACGTCTTCGTTCCTTCAATCATCCTCGAATATCCTCTTATTTCGTCATCTCCAAATTTTCCAAGCTATGAAAAAAAATAGTGACGTAAAAAATCTCCCGAATAGTCCCCCCTAGAAAGAGAGACCGCCAAGCTATCAAGAAATATATCCCGATTCTGGGATTATCACCACAGGACCAAGAAGGCAGAATAAATCTCACCAAACACTCTGGGCACTCGAACAATGGAAAAGAGCGTTGTCCACGGATTCCAATTCATCACAAAATGGACATTTGGCTTCATCTATGCATCCTCTCCGCAATAAGAAAATCTTCTATGGTAGTCTTTTGTGAAAAACTAATCATTCAAAGAATTTATTCTTTGGAATTAATCTTGAACGCCATATAATATCAAAATTAGCCCTGGATCGATGATTCCTTGATCTGTAGACACTCAAAACAAAAGCTTCCCACCTAAAATTTTGGGGAACCACCACCTCGCCACAAAAACACGTCATCAGCCCCATCTCTCAATCCGGGCAGCAGCTCGGCCGAAACAACAGCCCCCCACTTGAAAAAATCATTGATTTGATTGACCGATCCACTCTCAAATTTGCATACAATGATTACGACTCGAAATCCTAAGGTTACGCTTCCAAAAAGACCTTGAAAAGGGGGCTGACCCAAACAACGTTAAACATCCCTATGCTACCGTGCACTTTTTCTGATTGCACAATGAATATACATTCGAAAATAACTCAGCTAGGGGGACATCCGCGGTCCAATTGTCGTGCCAAAAAGATCTCTCTAAGTCATTCCCCACTACCACCTTAACATTTGATTTGAAAATGGACCACAACTCATCATTAGACCACGATGTCTTTCCATATGTGCGAGAGACGCATCACATCCAAGTTACCCAAATCACCCCACAACAAAAATCCATACCTTTTCACACAAATATCATACCACAACCTCTCATTTCCACCCACCCGAAGCTTCCAAATTCATTTCAAAAGAAGGCTACAATTTACCAACTTAAAGTCCCTTATGAAGAGCCCACCCTCGCACCATGGCAAGGAGATCATTTCCCAATTTACTTTCATAATCCCCTTCCCGACGCTTCGCCTTTCCAAAGAAAGTTTCTCATGATTTGAACAAGTTTACCATTCATCACGGAAGGCATCTTATAGAGTGAGAGCAAGTAAATGGGTAAGGTGGATAGAACCGATTTTATGAGGACCACTCTACCACTATACGACAAACATTGTCCCAACCATCTTTGAAGTCTCCCATGAAATTTTACCATCAATGGGTTCCAGCTTGAAATTGGGATTCGTTTAAAGCTTAAAGGAGCCCCCAGGTATACGATTGGAAAATTTTGAACTTTACAACCCAAAGTTCCGGTAAATCTATTCAAATCCGCATCACTCACATTCACCCCCATAAGAGAGCTCTTGTGAAAATTAATACTAACGCCTAAGATTGCTTCGAAACATCTGAGAATTATACGGATGATTGGAAATAGTGATTCATTGGCCGGAATATAACATAAAGTGTCATCCGTAAATTGAAGTAAGGAAATGTCACTAGTAGACCCATCAATTCGAAATCCTGGTAGTAGGCCATTTCGAATTTCATCATAAATAATTACTTCAAACCCTCAACGGCTAACACAAAAATAAAAGGAGACATCGGTCCCCTTGCTTAACCCCCTTTGAAGTTGAATTGGGTCACTCGGAGTCCCATTTATGAAAATCAATATTGAGGAGCCCTCTCTACAACTAGCCAACCATTTGATACATTTGCCGTTAAATCCCATTTATCGTAAACTCGCATCAATGAATTTCCATGAAATGCTATCATAAGCCTTCTTGAAATCAAGTTTTAAAGCTAAACATGAACGTCTACTAGAATGAATAGAATGTAGTACCTTCGATGCAATGAACGAGCATTCATGAATGCTTCTATCCTTGACAAACCCGAATTGATTTTCCAAAATCAAGAGCGGAATGATTGGTTTAATGCGGGTAGCAAGTACCTTGGAAACCATTTTGTAAATACCCTGAACAAGAGAAATTGGTTGATAATTATAGATTAACGATGAACTTATTACCTTTGGAATGAGAACGGTAAACAATCGTTTGATAGAATTCACGCATGAAGCTTTTTGAACAACTCCATAATAGTCGGTTTCAACTCGTTCCAAAATCGCTTGTAGAAATAGAAATTGAAACCTTCCAGCCCCAGTACCTTGCCTTCATTACATGCCGCCGCTATTGTCCATACTTCCTCCTTAGTAAACGGCGCAACCAGCCTCACATTGTCACTCTCGTTTACCTCTCGAAAACATAGATTTCGTAGAGAAAATGGAATCTCCATCCTTGTCGCGAACAAATCCGTGTAGAATTCCCTAATAGATGTTACAATGCCACTTTGATCACTAATCAACATCCCATTAACCATGAGTTGAGAGATGCGATTGTCCACCCAATGGAAAAATCTAGTATTGTCATCCCCCTGAGGCACCCAAGTCACCCTTGACTGCTGATGTCTAATCTTCTCAAAGCTTTGCCTCTTCGATGATAACTCAGCCCTCACCCTAAACAAATCCGAGCACGTAGCACCCTCAATAGGCCTACTAACCGAGCTAGATGTGAGTTCCACCACCCTTTCTTCCAATAATTTGATATCAGCTTGTAATCCCCCAAAATTCACTTTATGCCACGGTCTAATTAAATCTCACAATTTTCTCAACTTAAAATCCACATCTCTCGTAGACCATTTTCTACAAATTCGAATCCACTTCCTCCTAATGAAAGGCAAGAATTCTGAATTCTCCCACCAGTACTTTAAGGATCGAAAAGGTCTTAGGCCCGATAGTCGCACAAGATGAGATGAGAAAATAATAGGAAAGTGATCCAAAAGTGTCGTATCAACTGTTCTCAAGTTTAGTGAAGGTCACAAGTCCAATAAATTGTTAGAAACCATAGAGCGATCAATCCGAGAGAAGGCCAAACAGTTAGACCATATGTAATCTCTTCCATCCGAAGGAATATCATATAAGCCGCAATTCTCAATAAAATTCCTAAACTCAAGCATAGTAGTAGAAACTCCCCCTCTCGAGCGCTCGGAACTATGTAATACCTCATTAAAATCACCACAAATGATAATCTTTTTGTACTTCAGAATTAATAGTGTCAACACATCGCAAAGTTGGTTTCGTTCGACATAATTAGTGTGGCCACAAATGCTCAAAACATGAAAATTCATATGAATTGAAGTTTAATGCATTAGAATCCATCTAGGGAAGAATTCTATGAGATGAGAAGCCATTCTGAATGACCTAGAGATGAAGCAAAATGAACCCCAAAGTCATTGTGTCCCCAGAACTTTCGAATTGTTTGGTCCGAACACTCTGAAATTTTAGTTTCAATAAGATAAAAGAAATCCAAGCTTCATTTACGGATTAAAGAACGTACATAGAATTGTTTCGCTCCATTTGTCACCCATCCACGACAATTCTAACATAAAAAATTCACTGACATAATAATGATTGCAAAAAACCTTGAAAGCTCACGCGCAGTTACTAACCTCTTTTATCCCCCAACTCTTGCACAACGACGCCAACATGTTGATCATAAAAAATTCCTAGCTCCCTCCCCACATTAAAGGTAAGCACCTCTTCACTAAATCGTTTATCATTATCACTAGCTCGCAAAATCACCCTGTTCATGTTGGATATATCGAGCCTGGAAGAGCTCACAATGTCAAGAGCACCCGATCCAAGAGATTTCAGTTGGTCCAAGTTGTTATCCCCGCAGGCGTGCTGCCCATAGCCCCAATACTGCCACTAAATAACTTGCTGCCCTAAAAAAAATCCCCGATTGCAGTCCCGTAATGCCTCTGCAATCTCGAAACTGCCACTACATTACAACCCAGACTGCTCCCCGAATCCCCCACTGGTCTGTTACCGAACCAATAGCAGTACCACTCCCCTCCAATCAACCTGAACCAACTGCAGTACATTCCAGCCTGCAATCCGAACCAGAAATCGCTTTGCTTCCTTCCCTACTAACTGAGCCTGCCACACAACTACAACTCGAACCACCTGCCCCATCTGCCTCTGCACAATCCGCTCCCACAAGCTCGCGCAACACAATTATTGATACAACATCAGTCCCAACCTTGAAGCTATCGCAGGAAATATCCTCCATGGATGGAAAATCCGATCTTGATTTTGAATTATTATCCTCGCTTGATGTTCCACTTAAAGTTTCATCACATCGTTCACATCCCACTCCTTGACGAAGTTCCGCAATCACAATAAAATCACATGATCCCACCCGTAACTTAAACAATTTCCCACTCACACCTACCGGTACCGACAAATTGTTTGGCCTAGAAAAGTCTCCATCAATCGCAACCACCCTACCAAAATTACACGCAAGCCTCCTAATCGACTGTTCACTTCATATTACCAGTGGAATCCCCATAAAATCAAGATACATAATACATTCAGATGTCGAAAAGTCATTGGAAATAATGCGTACTTCTGAGATGCTATGACAAACCACCTCCCACTCATCATACACAAAATCTTGCATGGCCTCTACCGAACCAAAACTAACAATAACATAGTCTCCTTCCACCGGAGTCGCAAAATCGATATCGAATCCATTATCATGTAATAAATCAAGCGTATTTCTAATATTAGATATCGAACGTAGTTTTACCACACAAGCTCACATTTTCCATGGTGCAACTTCCACTATTAAATTCGAATTATTCATGGACTTCTTCTCCACCTTTGATTTATTCAATACCGTAATTGATGTGTTTTGGTCTCCTCCTCCGATCACTGGTAGACCAGAGTTCTCCTTCATTCCCCCCAGAGATATGACATTTGCATAAGATCGTACCCTCCTAAACGCCTCCTTAAATTCTCTTTTATCTTGGCTAACCGAAACCTTCCTTTTTGTCTCCTTTTTTTCATCAATTCGATTCGAGATACAAGCCTATATGCTCGTAGTTTAATAATCCAAATAGAAATTGAGTTTAATCTATAAAGGACCTCTTCCATTGGTAGAGAGTTGTCTACCATAAGGAAACCAAAGTTTAGGTAATGTTTATTCTTCCTCCTAGCCACGTAAACCTTCCTACTACCCCCAACCTCGGAAATACTCGCTTCATGGCAACGTGATCATAGCTATTGGAAAAGTTTTCAAAATAAATATTGCTCGGAATCTCTCTACACTTAATCTCTCGATTAGCTGCTTCTCTATTTCTTGATTGACGATCACGAGGAGGTAGTCTCTGACCTATGGCGATGGATGATTGATGCGGAAAGGAATTCCGGTGGCCCTGAAGGCGGCTTTGGTGGCTGATATGCCCTAGGGAGACCATTGGTGGTTGATTGAGTGATTAACATAAAAAAATGTTATGAATACGGCAAAGCCAAGTATAAAATGAAATTATAAAGTAATAATCAAGAAGAGAGAATTTCATGATAAGGTAAAAGGAATAAATTAATAATCTTAGTAGAGTAATAAATGTTTTATTGATATTGATAAAAATCATAGAATGATAATCTTTCGACACCGAAAAGAATGCTTTATAACTTCAATTATTTTTCATTAATATTTTAATTGATAAATGAAATAGAAAAAGAAAATTTGAATAAAATGAAATATTTAACACCATAAAGAGTAGAACTTATATTTGCATGTTCCATGGATGGGGTAACCTCTGTAATCAATTTAATTACTCTCCAACAATGTAACCTATTATTATGACTAGTAAATCTGTTCGCGGCTACTGGCCCGGTCCGAGCTTTTTTCAACAAGTCAGACTTGGACACTCATTTTTTAAAAATTATCAGTCTGAATCCGAGCCCGTCAAAATCCAAAGATTTATAGGTCGGGTTTGGTTTTTATATAATTACCCAAACCTGGCCAAAATCCTGCATGACGAATAATTTTATTATTTATTATATATTATAATTATTTTAAGAATTTATATTTTTTCCTATTAAATTTGTATATTTGATTACCATAAATGTTACTAAATATTAAAGATTTTAAGTAAATAAAGCAATTATATGAAAAATTTAAGCATATTTTGACTTATTTTTTATTTTTTCTATTTAATTTAAATAAATAAATTTATGACAAAAAAACATCTACGAGCTTGTGTCGGGCTTGGAAATGACCTTGTAAGCCCAACCCGAACCCGAAATTCTAAAATATGGGTTTGGAATAACCTTTTTCGTACAAAACCCACAAAACCCGACCGAAACCTGGCCCCTGCCCAATGAACAAAATGACCGGTAATAAATTTCTAATAAAATTACTAAATAAACAATTTAACGCGCCCAGCCGCTCACACACAACTTGCTTGAATAATTCACATGCAACTTTTGCATTCCAAACGAGATTTTATGAAATTCAACAATATATTCAAAGTAAAGTCGAGTCTATAATAGTAAAATATTGTTATTTTAGTCACAAAGTCATTTTATCTCCACCATCGGATAATTAACTACACCATTGGATAATTAACTAATGGCATTGATCACTCAAACTTTTCTCTGCTAATTAGATGGGTTACTCAAAAAAAAGGTTTCTCTGTGACTGTGTGACTGTTGGATTGGAAATGGTACTAAATACCCGGTAACATATATAAATTCCCCTTTTACATATATCTTGATTTGCTTATAATATATAAAGTGAAATCCATCTAAAATATTCATTGAATTTTATACTATTTCAATAACATGTCTCAATTGCACTTCATTGAATTAAATAAATTTTAGTTTTGATAATTTATCAATATTCGTCGATATATATAATCAAAACAAGAATAAAGTGTATCATGTATTAATGCAAACATTAAAAATAACAAAATTGCATACATTAGAAGTTTAACAACTAAACAGACTAAAATAACGCTATTAATGACTTCACATATGGGAGTTGCGGTGGCCTTATTTTTTAACAGGCACAACTATTTAAAGATATTCTTTATTTATAAATAGATAATATAATGGTAAGTTTACTTGAAAAAATAGTGCTAAGTAGGTAAAGTATAATATTACATGTTGTGTTATTGTTAGACCTGTTCGTCGGGGGGCCGGACCGGGTTCGGGCTAGGCTTGACGGGCTTTTTAATAAAAATATTAACCCAAGCCCGGTCCAAGCCCATACTTTAGAATTTCGGGCTCGGGTTGGGCTTGGGCCGGGTTTACAAGGTAATTCCCAAGCCCGGCACGGGCCCGCGAATATTTTTTTTTTACAAACTTTTTTATTAAATTAATAGAAAAAATATAAAATAAATCAGAATATATTTAAATTTTAAACATAATTGCATTGTTTACTTAAAATCTTTAATATTTGGTAAAGTTCATTACAATTAGTATATAAATTTAATAGTATAAAATATAAAATTTTAAAATAGTTATAAATTAAATGTATAAATATATAATAAAAAAATTAAATTATTCATCAGGTCAGGTTCAGGCCGGGCTTGGGTATTTATATAAAAATGGACTTTTTAGGGTTTTGAGCTTAAAGTAGTATCTTATTTACAAAAAAGACCCAATAAATTTGCAATCTCAAACATAGTTCGATATTGTTTCAAAATCTCTTATATACGTTTTATGTCTCTTATCCAAATCCAAATCCATAATCAGAGAAAACACCGGATCGTTTCAGCGAGCTCTTGCTTCAGAGTTTCTGCTGATGTACTGGATTTTCTCTTAGTTAATTAGTATACTCTTAGCAACTATAAGGTTGGGAATTCAACGTTATAGCAGCAGCCACAGAGCTTCAATAACTTTTGAGACAACTTGCGAAAAAATTCCCTCGCTTAAAGCTTCCTCTTTGGCCTTTCCAATTTGATCATCCATCCTTGAAAGTAGATCAGAAAGATCAGCGGCTGCGAATTTAATATTCCATTCATACAAATCAACAACGAGATAAAAAAGAAAGGACATAAAAGCATACACACAATATAAGGAACACAAACATATCTAGAATAATTCTATATCAATGAGGTGTTTCCTCTGATCAGAGATCCAGCTCTTAGTTAAATTACATATATACAACAGAATATCCTTATATAAAGCTATAAAAATAAGCGTCTGTAATAACTTCTGATAATATGGAAAAATGTAGTGAGAACTAGAAAGTAGCAGCATAAGGTTCAGGAGTAAGGAAGCAACATATATTTTTCGCAAAGAATACATTTTCAACCATACAAACTTTTCACGCAACATTGAAATACTTTCACTAAGAGCAGAAAGAACGAAAGAAAGGAAATTGTGCAGTATACTTATTGAAATTGTTAGAAGGAAATTATACCATTCAACATAAAAACAACTCCAACTTAATGATTATATATAAAGAAAATACATAAAGAGACGCATACACACACGAAGCTTGTTAGTGAGCAACAACTTTGAATTCCTAAGTTTATGTCTAGCCACAGAGCTCAACAGCTTCAATAACTTCCCACCTCCTTGATAAAAAAATATGACACAGAAGTCGGAAATCTATGCACCAAATATTGAACAGTACATGATATTTCTAGACATATTTAGAATTTGAGAATTCGGGTATACCAGAAATCTTGAATTATATAAGACAACTTGTAACTAGAGCTTCCTACCGAGCTTCGATAACCTTGCAAAGAGTGTTAGTGAGCTCTCGCGTCTCAAAATGGCATCAAATTTTGTTGGGAATTCAACTTCAATTCAAGAGATGTTCAAGCGTGTTAGTAAGCACTTTACTGCAATATTTAGGCGCAAAGCGTTCTTGCATAGGTATGCGAATGAGGGTATGGAAAAAATGGATATTACATAAGTAGAGAGCAACATAAATAATTTGGTTACTGAGTATCAACAGTATCAGGATGCCTTTGCTGATGACGATGAGTATGAGAAGAAAGAAGAGGAGATTCCCACGCTCCTTAAGGTCACATCAATAGTTCTTTGCCTCATTGTCGTCATTCAAAAACCGTAAAGAATGATATGAACATAGGAGCCATACCAAGTTGGAAAGCTTCAAACTATAAACAGAAGTTTTGATTGAAGCAACTGAAAAATTACAATGGATATCACCAATTAAAGTACATTTTAAAACAATATATGTGCAATTATATGGTCTTTATGAACATTGTGATTCATGTTTTAGCTTGTTGTAGTATGGTTCTATGCTAACACAGATAAAGCTCTGATATTTACAAGTTTGTTATATGTATGTTATACACATATTATATACGTGTTATATATCAGATATATGTATGTTATATACATATTATATATCACTTTTATATGTTATTTGCCAACATTGTGATTAATGTTTTAGCTTGTTGTAGTATGGGTCCATGCCAACGCTAATAAAACTTCGATATTTACAAGTCTATTATATGTTTATTATACATATATTATACATGTGTTATATGTCAGATATATGTATGTTATATACCAATATTGTCATTCATGTTTTAGCTTGTTGTAGAATGGGTCAATGTCAACACAAATAAAACTTCAATATTTACAAGTCTATTATATGTCTGTTATACACATATTATAAATGTGCTATATGTCAGATTTATGTACGTAAATATCAGATAGATCCTCTGTATGTATATTCTATCCACGTAAAATACGTCCATTATATATTTGAAATTCATAGAATAAACTAGTAAATTTTCGAGATGACAAGCTGTATAATGGATTAAGTTACTAAACAAAATCAAAAAAATTCACTCGTTAGTCTGAAAAAAACATATTTCTAGTTTAAAATAAATTTTTTCAAATGTTCGGCAAGCATATAACGCGGTTCATGTTCCTCGGGAGACAAAAGTAGTGTTTGTGCCTGTAACAAATGATAGCAAACTTGCTTCTAGCCATGGACAGATCGAGGTGAGGAAAAATCCGTAAATTGAGTTTCGGATGAGCCGAAAGTCACACTGCTTCCCAAAATGGACGAAACTTGTGCCTGAAAGTTGCACTCAAGCAACATCCATCAGAGCATCACCTCAGGTTGAACTAATTGTATCAAAAACCGAGCCGATAAAGAAAGAAGAGGAAACAACAGCAGCTGCCACACCAGCAAAAGTGAACTATGCAACTGAACTTTTCGACTGGCTTTGAATGGGTGATTCAACTACATCAACATTCCTTTTGGTGGTAATGCTTAAGCTAGCTTCCTATGCGAGTCATTGTTTGTAGAGGTGATTAAGAGTTCTATCTTTCACTTCAATTATGATAAAACTAATATTAATATTGATAAACACTAGTAGTGATAAAAATAGGCTTTACCTTGTCCCAGTTGAAGCTAAACTCATTAGAGATTTAGAATTAGTCGGCATTGTACCATTTCAATTTTCTGCACTTCTCAAAAAGCGCATATGCCAAAAAAGGGCTTGCCAAACATACAAATTGCCAAAATTTATACATATAAAGCAATAGAAATGGAAGCCACCTAATCATTTATATTTTACACATTGTTATAGATAAGTATTTAAATTCATATCATTTTAGAGCCTTAGTTTCCACATAAATAAGTGTTGTAGACAGTTATTCAACAAACCATATGTCCAAAGCACTAAGGGCTTATTTTTAAATTAGAACCCACCTAAAAAAAGAAACTATTACCATATCAGAACATATGCGGATCTAGTTAAATTGAAGCAAAAATATGACATCGGTACAAGTATAGAAAAATGCAAGGAATTCTAAAGACAATACCAATAAAAATGGTCTAAGAATCATTCATTCTGGTTAAAAAGATGGAACTCAACTCAAAAAGTGGAATTTTACAGAATCAAATGAAATTTTATGCACAAAAACTGGGAAATGTAATTTCTTACAAGGCAATGCAGCAGGAATTCCACTAGCAATTAATACAACCGTTGTAGCAGTTATACCTATCCCAAATACACCATCTGCATTTCCAATAAAAAAATTACAAATTTCTAGTTTCATTTAGCTAGATCCATATTACGGTTAATTCAACATGAAACGACTAGAATACAAGGGTAAATTTGATTTTGAATCAACCGTTGCTACTTTGTCTTCATTCACCTTCTTAAGCTGCCAGGAAAACTATAGAAACAGAACACAAACTACATAACATAATAAGCCTATAGCTAATCCTACATTACAAGATGAAGAGCATCCACTGCAATCAAATTTTTGTTTCATCAAAACAGTATTTAATACAAACTTCAACAATAAAAAATTAAAACAACTGCTAATGATCTTTCTAAACCACCATGCCCGCCTCAATCGTCAGCTATAGGTGATCAATTGTTTCAAAGAGTATTATCTAGGTTTTTGGAATGTTACCTCGTATTTTTTATTTTCAATTGCTTGATTAATCCCAAATCGTCTATAAAGCAATGAGAAGCAGAGAAGTTGTATATGTTTGTGATGGAAAATGAAGTTAATTGAAACTTCAAATGAACGAGAATGGTGGAAACCATTGAATCACAGGAGGGAAATTTTTTGCTGCGACACTTTTCTTTTTGTAAAAGGAATGTGAGATTGAGAATTGAAATGGAAGAAACGTGAGAAGGAGAAAGGTAAATAAGCTGGGCCGTATGATTGTTAAATTGAAACATGAAAAATCATTTTAGTAAATAGGAAATAAATTGACTGAAATTAGTAAACTAAATCAAGCCCATCCTTGACAATTTTCCTTTTTTTTTTTTTTTGATGAATGGGTTCGGGGGCAAATTGTGAATTGGGCTCTGTTTCCGGGTCGGGCAAAAGAAGTCCAATGAGAACCCAAGCCCGGCCTTGTCACCTTTCCCTCCCTGGCCGAAATTTCTCGGGAAACAAATCGCAAGAAAATCAAAACAGAAAATTAACATTTCCAGTTAAACCCCCCGAAACCGTTTTTGCATCCCGCCCAGCTCTTCCCTCTCTATTTTTCTTCCTTAATTATTCATGTCTTGAACATAGACTCCCTCTCACTTCAAAATACATCTAGGGTTTTAAATTTTTCCTCATGTATATATATTTTCAGTCCAAGCTGAATTCTCGGATTCTCAATCTCTTACCCTAAAACTGTGAGCAGCGCCTATGGAGGAAGGGACTAGTGGTGGTGGTGAATCGTCTTCGAGAGTAACGCCGTCGTATGTGAAATTAGGTGACAGGGAAATATTCACGGTGGAGCTCCGACCCGGAGAGACAACATTCGTTTCATGGAAGAAGCTCATGAAAGACGCAAACAAGGTCAACAGTGGATCCTCACCGTTCCCCGAACCACCTCCGGCCAATGTCCACCCTAATCTCGAGTCTCGCCTTGCCCCTGTAAGCCCACTCGATCCTAATGCACTTGCTTGTATGAGTGTAGATTATGCACTGTATGATTCTTCTTCATCTTAATTATATTTGAAGTTGCGAACTACAATTGTTTCCTTTCCTACTTTGTTTTAGTTTATTTACCTCGTGAATTTGGTTCGGTCGCTGAAATAACGTGGATATTGAAGGAATGTGAATTTCTTTGGAAACTTTGAATTCATCTATCTGGAAATTGTATATCAGAATGCAATTGTTGGTTTATGTTATGAAAACACATGTAAAGAGTTGGCATTCTCTTATGTCATGCGCATTGCTATAATATGCATGTTTTTTTTTCCCAAAGACACCTCCTTAGTAAATTTGTGATATTGTTTGAGCTTTGTGGACTATATACATTCAACTTTCCTCTTGTCAATTTAGTCTTATGCAGTGTGATTATTTGCTTGAGCTACTTTAGGGACAACCAGCTGAAAATGAAGGGAAGGATGGACCTAGTCGGTTCAGTGCTGTAATTGAAAAGATAGAACGTCTTTACATGGTATATATTTCTCGTCTTATGCATACTCCTTTTGCCTTTTTCTTTGTTTGATCTGCTTGGTACAGATTAAATGGGATTCTTCTGGGTCTAACGTGAGTTCATCATCCTCAGGGTAGGGACAGTAGTGATGAAGAAGATCTCAAGGATGTTCCTGATGATGATCAATATGATACAGATGACTCATTTATTGATGATGCTGATCTGGTTGGTATTCTTATATGTTGTGTTTGTGTTTTTCTCCTTTGTTAATTTTTACGTTAGCAGTCTCTGTTTTTGCACTAGACATATTGGTTGAAAATAATCTAATCTTAATTGGATTTGAAATGCTTGATACAATCACCATTGCAGGATGAATATTTTGAAGTGGATAATTCAGCAATAAAACACAATGGATTCTTTGTTAATAGGGGAAAGCTTGAGCGGATGTAAGTTAATTTAGATCTCTCACTCTTTAGACTATTATTGGTGATCAGTATTATACTTTAGGAATTAATTTCCATGGTCTTGTCCTCCTGCTTATTTTTTATGAATATGTATACGCTGTCTGTTGCTAATTCTTCTGATTTTGTTTTTGTTTCCAAGAACTCAACCTGTCATTGAACCTAATCAGCAACCAAAGAAAAGGCGAAGAAGAGATATGAATAAGGCTCCTGGTGAGAACAATGATGGTCATAAATCAATTAAGCAAGTTAAAATGAGTAAGTTGGCGAGCAGCAAGGCTGCAGCTCCTTCCAGAAAAAACACTTCTACTCCCTCTCAAATTTTGGTTGTGGCTAATGACTATCATGATGATGTGAAATCCCAAAATCTGCCAAACTCATCTGGAGTTCCCTCCAAGACATCGATAAAGGTTTCAAATGGTGATACTTCTATGCCTTCAACAGAGGCTAATGATATTAATAAGCCCAAGACTGAAGAGATTCAATTGAAGAATGCCGTCAACAAATTAAAGGATGTTAGTGGATCCGTGGATTTGTCTTATCAGAAACATCAGGATAAAAGTGCTTATCCACAGTTGAAGGTGCAACCATCAAAATCGGTAGCTAATGCTGATGAAGTTGAACCATCTGTTCGACCAAAAGAAAAGAATGGTGTCCGCGAGCTGCCTGATCTCAATATGCCTGATGAAAGGGTTTCAGTGCAAGTTATAGTGAGTCTTTTCACAATTTCTGTTCTTTTCCAATATCGAGACTTGCATAAAGTTTTATCTGAGACAAATCTCATGCAGTGTTGTGACTAATGTCAGATTTTTTTTGAAACTTAAGGTCTCATATGTAGAGGGTAGTGATTTCAAGAAAGTAACTGCCCACGCCTTTAACTTGATTTTGTACGTAACATCATGCAGAAACCTTCACATGTACACAAAAAGGAAGGCTCTAGTGTTAGGTCTAAAAGTGCAATGCTGGAAAATGCCATCAGGGAATTGGAGAAGATGGTTGCTGAGTGTAAGTTTCAAACTTTGGTAGTGATACTATTCTTAATTATATCATGGGTTTGGACATTTTCACACGTATCTGAAACACTTTATTTTTGCAATATATTGCAGCAAGGCCACCTGCGATGGATAATCAAGATGCTGACGCTTCTTCCCAAGCAACCAAAAGGAGATTGCCTAGAGAAATAAAGTTGAAACTTGCTAAAGTTGCTAGACTGGCGGTACTATCTATTCTTAGTGCTTTCATGATTTCCTTTATCTTGTGTTTTTCTGTTACAACTATATTTTGTCTTGCTCTGGACCCTTTTTCTGTAGTTTCTCATATAAGTAATTCTAGGATTTGTCACATTATATGGCTGCTGCAGGCAAGCCAGGGTAAAGTATCTAAGGAGTTACTCAATCACCTTATGAGCATTTTGGGTCACTTAATGAAGCTTAGAACGCTCAAGGTATCTTCTAATGGCGAAAATGAAATATTTTTTCTTATTGCTGATATACTACAATTTTTTAGTAATCTCCATCTAGTTTGGCTTAGGGGTTTTGAATTCTGACTTTTTAGTTGATTCTTGTTTATGTTACTTCATGTTAGGCAACATATGATATATGCTTGTTCTTGCTTTTCGTCTTTATGTAAAATTCTTCTCATGTTCTTGTGTAACCACCAATGCATTCTGTGTCGGCTCAGAGAAATCTAAAGGTCATGATTAGCATGGGTTTGTCTGCAAAAAAGGAGAAAGATGATAGGTTTCAACAAGTAAAGAAAGAAGTTGCTGAGATGATTAAGACATGTATTCCTTCAGACTCCAAGGTATGCTGGTTAATATGTCTCTTTCTGAGTTCTCACTTATTGTGACTTTTCCTAGAGTTTTTTCTCTAGGACCTTTTGATGCTATGGCTGAAACTTTAACTTGGAATATAGGCTCATTGGGCTGAAGTAAATGAAGTGCTCCCTATCATTGTTTATTGTGTGTGGTGCATGTGCATCTACTGAAGTGATGTCATATTCTTGATTATTTTTAATTTTCTGGGGAAACTGTTAAATGATTGACCTTTCTGGTTTCCTCTGTCTGAATCTAGCTTTCTAGTTTGAGGCAGATTGCAGCACTTTTTTCTTATGAACCAGTGTAGTTATTGAATGGTGATTTCACATTGCTGACCAGATAAATCGTTGCTTTTCAAATAATGTTAAAATGAAACGGACACGGGAACGAGAACGGAAACTGGGAAACACCATTTTTTTTAAAATTGTCTAGGAAACTTGGGAAAAACGTGTTGAGTTTCGGTAGAGTCTAGGAGTTTCTGTGCTACATAGGTTTTTGGAAGCCTTTTAGTCTGAATTTCATTCGTATGACTCTGAAACATATTCTATTCTTTTCTTCTCAGGCTTTAGAGCAACAAGCTGGAGCATCTGATGACTTTCAAGAATTCGGAGGTCGAGAAAAAGGATCACTGAAAAGAAAGTTTAGCATGGATGCGGTGCTGGAGGAAAAAATTTGTGATCTTTATGACCTTTTCGTTGATGTATTCATTATTTGTTCCTGCTTGCAACATCCATTCTTGAAGATTTTTTGTGATATAATTTATTTTTTTGCTGATATATATAATGCTTTTACTAATCTCTCTTGACTGTAGGGACTGGATGAAGAAGCTGGACCACAAGTGAGAAAGTTGTATATTGAGGTATGTCATTTTCGTTGAGTCCCTTTTTCAGAATTAAAATGACTACCTTGTGATTCTTTCCATGCTATAGCTTATTTTGTTTCTCTTCTAACCAAATTGTTCTCTCTTTGAACCATGCACCTTGTAGTGCAGTAACCTAGTTTTGTATCCTTCTCTTACCCACATGCCCTGGAAGTGAAAGACAATTCATATGCTCTTAATTTTTCAGTAATAGGCTTTTGACTTCAGCTCCATGTGAAATTCAGCTTGCAGGATTGTGGCCAAAAGGTTTCATGGACAAACATGGTATTAAACGTGCGATTTGTAGAGCAAAAGAGAGACGGCGGGTTTTGTATAGCAGACATAAGGTACATAAGATCTAGTAACCCTTTTCTGATGATGACTATTGTAACATAGTTGGATGTGTATAACGTATTCCAAGCATATTCATAAAGTTTCCCCTAAATAGCATTCCTCAATATGAACTCAGGACATATTCATGAAGTGTAGGCAAAATGCCTTAAATTGAATTCGGACTATGTTTGATCATAAGATATGGTATCTTGCTTTGTTGTTTGAAAGCTCACATGGGTGGTTTAGTGTCTTGTGTTTGCCAATCATTTATACTATCAAGCATAATTTATCAGTTTATAGTAATTTTTGGTGATATTTGAATTAATAATTGCAATCAGATGTACTTCATCTGATGGAATCTTCAGCTTCGATATTAAGCACCCCAAAACTCCGTGAATTATCTACTTGTTTCTCGGGGTTTGGCTTTTGCTTTTCTCAACTTATTTTGTTTTTTATTAGGAAGAGGAGAAATTGAAGAGAAAAAAGATGATGTCATCTAGATTGGATGAGACTAGTAATCGAGTTGAGGGTGGTTCTGCCAGCCAACAACAGCATGTTCGGGATACAAGCAGTTCTGTTTTGGCAATAGCTTGCAAGCCCATACCCAACTCAACAGCAGCAGCTGTTCCATTAGATAAAATAAAACAAGAGAAGAAGCCTAAAGGAAGTTCAAGCAGTTCAATGGACGAGGCAAAGATTAAAGTAGATGGGGCCGTGGTTAAGAAAAAGGTAAAGAGAAAGCCGGAACTGGCTATGAACATGAATATTACCGAAACGCTTTTAGTTTCTGCGTCTAGTGAAGAAAGACACAAGCCTTTTAAACAGGAACAGACCTGGGATTGACTGTCCCGTCAAATTTCCAGCATTCTAGCTGACTCGTTTAGTTTATTAGGAATTTCGCATCATATGAGCGGTTTTAGCCAAGGTTTTAGTTTTTGTTATTTTGAAAATCCATGATCATTACCTGGGCTTCTATAATTCCTGATAAGCTGATATGGTTGCATTTTTGTAATTACGTGCTGCATGGTGCATTGTTGATTATAGTAAAAGAAATAGGAGATGGGATAATAATACTTGTATTTTTGTTGTGCAATTAATGTATTTCTTTTACCTTGTTTCCATTCTTTCCATTCGAATACTATCTATTGATCTTTTAAAATATATGAAAGTGCAATTTATTTATCTTGTTTGTACATATTCTCATTTGTTTTATTGAAAATGTCAAAATTTCTTTTGAAATCACTTTCATTTTGGAAAACGAATGCTTGCGAATTGAGTTATGAATGTAATCTCCCAATAGTTTGAATTTTTTTTTGGTAATATGGTAAACAACCAATGTGAAATTCTTATAAAGATGTTTAATGTGAGTTCAAATTCATAATGTTTTGGTAAAATATTGTTCATCATAATATATATTATAGGGATCCGGTTTCGAGCCCCAAACCTGGCTCAAAAAAAACATATCTTAAAGAGGTGGACTTTTTAATTTAAAAGTATAAGCCCAGCCCAGCCCACATTGATTCGAACTTGTATGGGCTTGAGAAGGACAAAGAAGGAAAATGAAAATAAAATGAAATGATTAAATTGGAATTTAGAAGTGGCTTGTGACGGCGCACGATAAAGTGAATAGGTTGATTGGCATTGGCAGATGAGCTACAAATAGCCTTGCCCTTTTGTCCTTCCCGCCTTTTTCTTTTTGGTTGTTTTCATTTTCAATTCCCCAAATTCACACTAGTGAAGAGAGACGGAGATGATGAAGACGCAGACATTCAAGGGAGCCAATGTGTTCATGTCGCGGAACTTAGTTCCGCCGGAGGTCTTTGACGCTCTTCTCGATGCTCTCAATCTCAACGGCGCCCAAGTTTTTCTCTGCCGCGATCCTTCTCGAAATGGCCCCAACGATTACCACATCATCTCCTCTTCTGATCACGTCAGTTTACCTATTTCCTTCTCCTTTCTACTTTCACTGGCTTATTCCGCTTATTTTTTTTTAATTTTCTGTTTCAGGAGAAATTTGAGGATCTTAAAGCTAAGGGCTGCAATTTGCTAGGTATTTGCTGTCATATTATCTTTTCTTTTATTTTTTTTTGGCTGCTTCTTTTCTGATTATTCTTTGCTGAATAGCTTGAATTTTGAGTTAGTGAAATTTGTGATTTGATAAATGAATGGAACATGAATATTTTATCACATTATTTTAGTTCAGTGCAGCTTAAATATGGTAGGTGTTTGTTGCCAATTTACCTTTCCTGAATCTTTGCTAGCTCTGCACGCTCGATTGAAGATTTTGAATTTTCATTAGTGAGATTTGTTTTATTGATAAATAAAAAGAACATATATATTTGGATCGGTTTGCATGCTTAGAACATGCCAAAGGAAATCCAGAAACAACCAAGTATACAATGGCACCGATTGTAAAAATTATTTGGGTGCTTTAACATTAATGTTGTGTATTGTGGGGTATAGCTGACTTTTCTTTTGTCTTGTTTATTACTGGGAAGGTCCTCAGTGTGTGCTTTCATGTGCAAAAGAACACAAGCCACTGCCCAAAAATGGTTTCACTTGTTGCCTTGCTATGGATGGCGTAAGAGTACTCGTGTCTGGATTTGAAACCAATGAAAAGGTAGGATCATTACACCCTACGACAGATGAATATATATTTTTTTTGTTTCTAAACCTTTTATAGCTTTTGTTTGGATCCTTAATTTTTCTTCTCTCCTCTTGTTTCCCATTTATTATTATGTACCTTTCTCATGATTATGATTGGAACGCAGACTGAGATAGAAAAGATGGTAACAGCAATGGGAGGACAATTACTCACCAAAGCAACAATGGATGTTAGTTTTGTTGTTGTAAAGAATGTTTTGGCTGCAAAGTACAAGGTTAGTAACTGCATTTAACTTCAATTTGTAATCAAGTTATTTACTCAAGTTATTGTTTTGTAATTGTTATTACCAATATGTCCTGCTGACTTTCCTTTTCTCCCTATGCTTTGTTGCACATACGCATCTTAGGTTGTAATGCAGGGGTATTAACTCGAATTTCTGGAATACTTGTAGTTGGTGATAATTAGATCTTGTTGATCATGGCCTTTTCTCCTATCCGGTGTATTGGATTGTTGATTCGATTCTTGAGCTAAAAGTTCAATTAACCCCTTAAAATTTGTAATTAACGGCCATTTATTGGTCTACAAGATTTTTTTGGGCCAAAATATAATTATGTTTGGCCAAATCTGCCTAATTTGGATAATAACAATTTCAACTTCTTGATAATACTGAATGCACATTCTACTATGCTACTGAGTGCACATTCTGCTATCTTCTGCTTCATGATCATTGAATCTCTAACATCCCAACTGTAGTTCCATAAGTGTTGACTTCCTTTATTTTTTATTCTTCTTGCAGTGGGCTTTCAATATTCTGAAGAAACCAGCTGTTTCTATTAATTGGTTATATCAATGCTGGACTGAGCATCGTGTTGTTCCTCAGGAGTCCTATAAAGTTCTTCCGTTTACAGGATTAGTGATAAGTGTTACCAGAATACCTGCAGGTTATAATAGAGACTATTTGCTGCTGTTAATCCAATGTAACTAAGTATTTGCTGATGCTAATTGTTGGCTTCTCACAGATGAGAGGAAGGAGATCGAAAAAATTATCACGCAAAATGGTGGGAAATATTCTGCTGAGCTGACAAAAGCTTGCACCCATTTGATATGCGATATATCCTTTTCATGCCTTCTCAACACATATATCTCTTAGGATCATTTTCTTGCAAACTCTTATTCTGCATTTCTTGTCATTATATGCACAAGAAAATTTTCTGACGTTTTTATTTAAGGACAGAAACTTGTATTTTCTTGACTTCTGGTAAGCTCCGGTAGGTGATAAGTTCAAAGTTGCTCGGAGGTGGGGCCACATTCATATTGTAACTCGGAAATGGTTTCGGCAATCTATTGCTAGAAGAAGTACGTTTTATGTAAATTTTGGTCCTTTTTGTTTCGACAATGTTTGTCTCTCAAATACTATTTAGTTTTATCAGCTGTAACCAAATTTGCATATATCTTTTTTCATGTATAGCATGCCTTGACGAGGACTCCTATCCGGTTCTGAGTGGCTCAGTATCTTCCAATAAAATTGTGAAGAATTCCTCAGTGCAGCATAGCCAAGATAAGGCTGCTGGAAATTCATCATCTGTCCAGACTTCAGCAGCTGCAGAATCCTTTTTACCATCTCATCCTTCTGCTGGATTTTCTGATTGTGATTTAGAAACTACTCTCTCACAGAACATGTCTTCTATGTTTTCCGATCCTCCTGCCTTAATGAAAGAGCTGTTTGATGAACCACCTGTGGTACAACCCTGCAATGAGACACGCTTTGAAGACTGTGTTGCTGATGACTCTCAATCTGAAGATGATTTGTACTTGTCAGAGTGTAGAATATCACTTGTTGGTTTTGAAGCTTGTGAATTGCGTAAATTGGTAAATATTGTGCGTAGAGGTGGGGGTTCCCGATATGTGTCTTTCAATGATAAATTGACACATATTGTAGTTGGAGCTCCAACAGAGGTGTAAGTCTTTTCTTTATATGCAACGTCAAATTTATGAGTGCATATTAATACGCTATTTATATTCAGTACCTTTCGTACTGTTTTATTTGTTTTAGCATTTCTTGTCAATTTGTGTCTGATCTCAGTTTGATTTTGTTTTACTATTAGTTGAGTTTATCTTAGTCATATTGAGGAATTCTTTTACTGCTTCAGTGAAAAAAAGGAGCTAAGAAGCCTTGCTGCTTCAGGTGTCATTCATATAGTTAGACCCACTTGGCTTGAAGATTGTGATCGTGAAAAGAAAGAAATGCCTGTTGTCAGGAACCATATTGCTTATGATTTACTTCTTCCTAAAGGTTTATGTTTTGCTTATCTTCTACTTTGTTTTTGATACATTTTCCTCATATTTGTGTTCATGATGCAGATACGAGAATGCTTGGTTTGGCTTGGTTTTGTTTTTTTTACCTTTTTCATTGGATTGATTTATTTTCTTATTAGAGAAGGCAACTTTGTCATTCATGCATGTGACATTTCCTGATGCTTTGTCTGATTACTTAGATTCTGTAGTCTCCAACAAAGGAGTAGTTGCTGGTACATATGGCACCAATCAAGATAAAATCTCCAGTGTCAAGTCAACCTCTAATCTCGATAAGACTCTGGGAAGTGAAAGCTTTGGTAATGGGATGATATCATCATTGGAGAAAAATAGAGAAGTGAAAGCAAAAATCAACACAAGTGGAAGTGCAAATTTTAGAGAATCCCAGCAGAACCAAATTTCAGTTAATGATCAAAGAAAAGGTGGTAAGAAGACGCAGCATAATTCCAGCCATCAAAATCAGAAGACATTAAATGTATTCAAGGGGAAAAGTTTTTGCTTTTCTGATTCTTTTCCAAATGACAGGGTAAGTACTATGAATTGTGTCTAAGATAGGTAAACAATTTTGGTGGTTCGTATGCTTAATTGTTATTATACTCCGTACAAGCAGATTGCACTTATTTATTTTTACATCCTATATTCATTTGTCATTATTTATTTAACTTCTCATTTCAGAGAGCTGATATTATTGATTGGATAAGCCAAGGGGGAGGGGAGATAGTGGAAGATTATGCAACACAGAATGTGGACTTCATAATTGAATGCCATGGTGTGGTTCCAAGGCCAACTGATGTTACTAAAACTACTATTGTGTCTAGTCACTGGGTCCGATCTTGTTTAAAGGTATGATTCACTTACTAGTGAAGTGATCATTTACTCCTGTTCATCCCTATTGATTAATGTTGAATTTAAAAATACTAAAATTTTTCTTCAACATTTTTTATGATAGAGAAAATTAAATGAGAATAAGAGCTAGCATTTATGACTTTTTCTCATGCTCTTTATTCTTCTTAGCTTATGTGTGGATCACACTATTAGGCTTCCTATATTTTACTCATTGAACCTTTATTAACAGATTATGCAATGAAAGGAGTGAGCTGTAGGTTTGCATGAGATGCCCTTATATTTCAGCACCCGACGGAGATATATTCTGAATTACTATAGTGGCTTTTATAGTTTTTCATCTTGTACCAATCTTGTTACGCTCAATAACATGAAAAACTGAATGAAATTTCTGCTCTTACCAATAGTCTTCTTGTCGTGGCTATGATTATGGCTGTTGCTACTGTATTCTGTTTTTGTTATTTCTGTTTTCAACTTAAGAAATTTTTTGGTTGATTGTTTTCCTGGAAAATGCTTTTGATTGTTTAGATTTATCTAATCCACCCAACTTTGAATTGCTAACGACTGTTGCTGCTATTGAAGGATGAATGCTTGCTGGATGTTTGTGGCCATATTATCTATCATCCACTTCCCTGCCAGATTCCTTTGCCTGGTTTTGAGAAATTCTGGTTTTGCTTCTCACAGTATGAGGAGAAAGATAAATTACTTTTAGGAAACTTGTGCTTTGTTCTGGGAGCTAAATTCGGGGAGAAAATGACTAGAAAGGTGACCCATCTGTTGTGCAAGTTTACAGTGGGACCAAAATATGAGTTTGCTTTTGAACGGGGCATATGCTCAGTTACATCTGAGTGGATATATGAATGTGTCAGGCAGGTATGTTCTTGATACTGTATGTATGATAATTTATTTTTATTTAAAGAAATGCTAATATACAATCTGTTCCTTTTTGGCAGAATAAAGTTGTTGCAGTTGATGGATTTCGGCCTAAAGAAGTTACTTCTCAAAACCAGGGGGCAGGATCTTACATGTTTAGCCAAGCTGCTGGAATGATTTCTGGAGATTCATCTCAATTTGTGAGCCAATCACAGGACCTTAAAAGTTCAATATCTTTAACTAGTTCTGGAAGAATTGATGCTTTTGTTGAAGAGGTCCAAAAGCCTAAGAAGGCAAGATTTCTTGAAACTGGTGACATTTCAGCTACTCAAACTAGTTCTGGAAGAATTAATACCTCAGCAAAAGAGGCCCAAAAGCCTATTGATTACTCTAAGAAGGCAAGGCTTCTTGAAAGTGGTGACAAGGTGTTATTCTCTTCCGGAGTTCATTTAGATAATCAAATAGGCAACAGAAAATCCTTTGGAGGCAGCAATTTAAAAGAGTCCTTTCATAGTGTTTCTGATGTAGGGCCTACTGGTTACTCTAAAAAGGAAAAGCTTCTTAAAACTGGTGGCAGGAGGAAAGCATTGCTCTCTTCTGGAGTTCGTTTAGATAATCCAACAGGCAACACAAAAACCTTTGGAGACAACAATTCCAAAGATAACGAAGAATCTTCTCATATTGATTACCCTAAAAAGGCGAGGCCTCTGGAAACTGGAGAAGAGAAGGTGTTGCTTTCTTCTGCTGTTCGTTTAGATAGTCCAATCGGCAAAACAAAAACAAAAGATAATGCAGGATCCTCGCATAGTTCTCCTGATGTAGCTGCTGAAATCGAGGACTTTTTAGAGCTGACGAACGAGGTTAGGTTGCTTATGATTTATCAGTTTCCAAGTCACTGCTTTGTTTTGTAATCAATTTGTTCTGTTTTTTTTTTCCTTGTAGATTCCTGATCCGCAGTCTATTGCGAATACCGGGCCCGACAAAAATGTATCTTAATCTATATATGATAATTATATTTCATATGCATTCTATATTTTTTTACCTCTGTTTAGTCCTTCACAATGCAACAGTTATATTCGTCGGATCCAACTCTTGGTGAAGAACATGGGGGATCTCACTCTGTCATTGGGTTGCCTAACCACTGGCTAAAAAGGTGATCTTGTTCAACGTGTACAATTATCTGCAATGGATAAATTTGATTTATTTTAGTGATTGGTGAACTATTGAATTTTTCTGACTGGTAGATTTTTTGTCCTATTATATCGAGCTTGGAACTTGTAATTTAACTAAGCTTTAAAATCTGCTCGATTATTTGTTTCCCTTTTTTCCTTGTACACGTGTCCTTTTTCAGTCCCCTTTTTTACTTGTACGTATGCTGATTTTTTCCAGATCTGGGAAAAGAGATGAGCTACCCAAGTCTTCTGAAGATATTAAAAAAGGAACATACGACGGTTTCAGCGAAACTCAAACTGATTCTCAGGTTTCTGCTCATGCTCATCTTCGATTTTTTAGTTATTCCATGGCTATTATTTGTTTGGTTTTCCTTTGACTTGAGGTGGACATTATATATTACATCCTGAAAATAACTCTCCACATTGTCAAAAACAGGTTGTTGTTTATGAAGAAGATTTGTCAGGCAGGCAAATGCTTATAGACAGGGTTCGAACCCGGGGCAGCTTAACATAACAGAGTACAACCCCCTTAAAAAACATGTATAATTTTTAAATTAGCAGCCAAAATTTTGATGGAACAGAGGTCTGATGCCATTCCTTGGGTGTCATTAGCAGAATCGAGGTAAATTTTTTCGGTTTTGATTTCGAAATCAATTTTTAGTTCGACCTTGATAAGATAAACAACCAATACACAAGCTCACAGAGGACGCGGGTCAATATTTTGGTGTGCGGGTTAGTCTTATTTAGTTCTGGTTATTGTATATTACAATATAATGTGTTATTGTACAATTTGTGTATTGCCTCACAATTATAACTAGTAGCTGTATGTATGTGAGTCAAGTCTAATTGGCGTAATAGTAATACAAAATGAACGTGATACCGTTACACAATGAATTTTCATTTTCATCCCGATATTGCATCAATTTACAAAATATTTGATATTGATATGGCATTAAAAGAGACATTGGGGGATATTCTCCTCACTTTCTTCACTTCCTATTTTCTGGCATTTTCTGTTATGTTTTTGTTCAGATTTTGGTCGAGAAAATCTAGAATTAGCAACTTAAGAATCATAGTCATGTAATTAAATGATCCATGTATATGTCAATTTTCACTTTGTTCAATCCAATTTAACTTTTTCATGTTTACTATTCACAGCAATATTATGAATGTTCTAACTGATATTCTTTCCCATGTACTATTCATTGCCTGTCATTTATGACTTGAATCCAAATTATTTAATTGTAGAAAAATATTTTTTGAAAGATAATCTGTATTGGTTTTTCTCATGTAATGTATGAAATTCTTACAAAACATGCATGCATCAGAATAGACATTCATCGACTTGTAGATGTGCGAAAAAGTAGCATGTCGAATGAAATACACTAACTAACATTTTGACAAGAAGCAAATGTTTAAGCGTCTTATAAATGGAAAAATGTTTCAAAATCATAATAACAACAGACATTTTGCGTAAGATAAGAGATTCATTTGGTATATAACAATTAGATTAACTTTTTCTTGATGGAGTCATTTTACTAATATGAACCCAAATGAGAAAAAATATCCCTTTTTTTGGATCCCAGAAAGAACTCCATCAATTATTTATTCCTTTTAGGATGTGTAAGAGCGAAATAATTAACCTATTAATATTGGAAGGTTACAACATTCTTCTAATGTATTTTTTTTCTTGATGGAACTCTAAGTATGGAAAAAATATGAAATTTTCTAATAAGTTTCAGATGAATCAAGAACACATGTTTAGATTCGGTACATAAATTGATTTACTTCCTCCATTTCAAAATAACTGTCGTTTTTAGGTTGTTTGTCAATACCAAGACGACATTAATTAAAGTAATAAAAATACTTATTTACCCTTATGACTTTTGTTAATCTGAAAGTTGATTGTATACTTTATTCCTTTTATCATTTCCAAAATGTATTAAATAAGAGTAAATAGATAAATTTTTTAAAAAGATGCATTCAAATCCTAAAACTATAGTTATTTTGAAATGGAGGGAGTATCTTTTTTCACATTATGGTTATAATCAAAAACAATATTTGTAATTTATTATTTCATAATTATCAGTATTAATTAATTTAATACTATGTTCTGTTTTGTGAAAAAAAATTATTTTTTTCTTTAATAAATTAATTTAAATGTAATACTTAAATAACAAAGAAACCCGTAAAATGACGCCAATTCTCCCCGAGAAGTAATGTGGAGTCTACACAGCGAAGTAGCAGTCAAATCAGAAAGGGAAAGGGAGGAAAGTGAGACCAAAATCACCTCCACCACTAGAACCACTAATATCCCTTCTATTTCATGATTTAATCACCATTCTTCTATTTCTGATTAAACATCACTTTCCCAGCATTTAATTATCTATTTTCCTTTTATCTGAATCTCTTATTATCCAAGTTCTGCTCTTTATTTCTTGGAAAATTTATAATTTTTCTGGGTTTTAGTCCGTATGGTGGCATGTCTCTTCTTCTGCCCAATCATCGACATGAATCGGCTATCTCCGTTCGCAGGAATAATGCCTTGTCTTTGCTCGCTTAATAGAGAATCCGGGATTGCTAGTTTTAGTTATGGATTCCAATTACGGAAAAAAGAGAGGTTGAAGAAAAATAAGATCAAGTTTGTAACGAGAGCCGACTTGTCGAGTGCTTTTCCCCTGAATTTGGATTTGGATTCTCAGGTAGTATTTTTTCTCTCTTTTAAGCTTTTATGTTTTAGTTTCGAATTTGCTGTGTATTTTTTGTCTACTACTGTTTCATGAAATGCCCGAGTGAGTTGAGGCTAACACATAGCGCGGTGAATTTCGGTTTTGGGTTTCATTTTTATGTTCTGTCAATAAATAAATGCTTCATTTTAAGAAAATTTTTGCAGTTCAGATTTTTCTCCATCGCCAGTGAATATAAACATTGAAATCCATATCAAATGTACTTCTCAGAACTGTGTTGAGACTGGATGATGTGTCCCTATATTCATGATTTGAAGCCATTGAGTGGTCTCGCTAAAATTTGAGCCAGTGAGACCTCTTTAGGCCCTGTATTATTCCGTGTCTGCCCTTTTATGGGGTATTACTCTTTATCAACTTGGACCTTGTGCTATTCAATTCTTGCCCATTTAGGCTAAAATTGAGGGACAAAAGTGCATGTAGCTTAACGACGCAAGAGTGGCTGTACTGTATACATCTTGGCCCTAATGGCTAACGGATTAAATAGCACAAATCCCAAATTGGTGACAACAATACCACAGTGTGCAAAAGGGGAGTCACTCAGACCCAAAAAGTTATCAAATGGCTTTAGTTTGATCACTCAAAGTCTTCTCTAATAGCTGATACCCAACTGGGAATCACATTAATGCATAAGTATAACTAGACTGATGTTTTTGGTTATAATTTCCAGATTATCCAGTCCCATGATCCATTGCAGTTGCCTTGGGTCGGTCCAGTTCCTGGAGATATTGCTGAAGTTGAGGCATATTGTAGGATATTTAGAACAGCCGAACGGCTTCATGCTGCAATAATGGACACGTTGTGCAATCCCATGACAGGGGAATGCAGCGTGTCATATGATTTTACCCCTGAGGAGAAACCGTTGTTGGAAGATAAAATAGTCTCTGTGCTTGGTTGCATAATATCGCTTCTGAATAAAGCAAGAGATGATGTTCTTTCTGGAAGATCTTCTAACATGGGTTCTTTTCGTGTTAAAGATCTCAGCATGATGGAGGATAAGCTTCCTCCGCTTGCTGTTTTTAGGAATGAGATGAAAAGGTGTTGTGAGAGTTTACATGTCGCCCTTGAAAACTATTTGACGCTTGATGATGACCGGAACTTGAACCTGTGGCGTAAACTACAGAGACTGAAAAATGTTTGCTATGATTCTGGCTTTGTTCGAAAAGATGATTACCCTTGTCATACGTTGTTTGCCAACTGGAGTCCTGTTTATTTTTCCACTTCAAAAGAAGAGTTGGCATCTGAGGTTGTCGAAGTTGCATTTTGGAAGGGTGGTCAGGTAACAGAGGAAAGTTTGAATTGGTTATTGGAGAAAGGATTTAAGACAATTGTAGATATTAGAGCAGAAAATATAAAAGATAACTTTTATCAAGCAGCTGTTGATGCTGCTATTGTGTCGGGAAAAATTGAACTGATTAAAATTCCTGTTGAACCTAGGACAGCACCTTCTGTAGAAGAGGTTGAAAAGTTTGCGACTTTGGTCTCCGATTTCAGCAAAAAGCCGATTTATCTTCATAGTAAGGAAGGAGCATGGAGAACTTCTGCCATGATCTCGAGATGGAGGCAGCACATGGCACGCAGTGCCTTTCAGTTTATTGCTCCCAGTGATATGAAACAGGAAAATAAAAACAAAACCAAAGGATCACAGGAACCAATCACAGATAATATGTCTTTCACAGAAGAGAAAAATGGGTCACTTACAGAAGCTTCAAATGACTATCCTGGTTCAAATGGTGCGTTTCAGGAAGTTATTTCTCCAGTCAATGATCAAAGCGGCCAAAGCATCAATGGGGCATACAATGCCATTGTTGCGGATAAGAGTACATCATCTGTAGAAACAGATGATAATGAGAGAGGCGCTTCTACAAAAATCTTCAAGGAAACCGACCCTCTCAAAGCGCAAAGTCCACCTCCCAATATCTTCTCTAAGGCAGAGATGTCTAAATTTCTTAAGTCTAGAAGAATATCATCTCCTACCCTATCAGGCGATCGTCCCAAAAATTTTGAGCAGTTGCCTGTTTCCAAAGAGATTCATTCTGGGATGGTTCGTCCAAGGGATATAGTGGGTAGTGTTGCTAAAACAAGGGAGTCCAGAAGATCCAATGAGTCAGCTAGCATTGAAAATCGATCTACGAAGCTTCAGGGCTCGTCTGTTGATGGTTCCGTTTCTCTTGGTTTGGGTTTAAATAGACTTGGTGAAGGGGTAAGGTCCCCTGTTCTTGAAAGAAATGTCAGTACAACTGGAAATGTAATGAAGAATACTGCGACTAAATCTGTGGAAGAATTCGATACGAAAAATGGAGTAGCCTCTTTAAGTGATGATGAATTGGGGTCAATAGATGGAGACATGTGTGCTTCTGCAACTGGTGTTGTGAGGGTGCAGTCAAGAAAGAAAGCTGAAATGTTTCTTGTCCGAACTGATGGTTTTTCTTGTACTAGAGAAAAGGTTACTGAATCTTCTTTGGCCTTCACTCATCCTAGTACCCAGCAACAGATGCTTATGTGGAAATCAAAGCCGAAGACTGTATTGTTGTTGAAGAAATTAGGCCAGGAACTCATGGAACAAGCTAAAGAGGTATTCTGCAAATTGCTAAAAGATTGTTCTTACTTCACAGTGATTTTGTAAACTAAGGTCTGTCTATATTCCTTATTTTGTTATTATTAATCTGATATGCAAAATGCGGATTCCAGTGAATAGGGCTGATTTGTTTGTTGCATTCATAACTCCAATTCTTCATTTGTTGTGTGATCTTTCGGAGTGTTCCTAATTTGTTTTTCAATGATTATACTAATATTGTGGTTCTTTATCCAAAGTTTTTTAATGATCAGTAGTTCAAGATAGAAGTGAAAGCAAAGGACGAAACTCGATAGATGATGTTTGATAAGTCCACTTAAAAATTTTACTTTTTTGTATTTCTAGAGCTTATGTAGGCAATGTAGTGCTTATTGAAATGGTTAAAAATTCAAATTTGTATAGAGTTCAGTGCTTAGTTAGAACATCATCTTATGCTCATCTTTAAGCAGTAGTAAGTCCCTCTTCATATAAAGGAAAACAAATATAATTCCGGAATATTTTGGCTCTATGCTTATTCATACGTTCATTGTGCCTGTTCCTGAAGTAATCCATAGCCATAAGCAAAGTAGACCCCATTAATCAAATCTACTGGATCTGAAAAAAAGCCATCAAGATGACCCTGCTAGTTTATCCTCCTTATTATGTTCTTTTTCCCTCTGTGAATTGTAAAATACTTTTAAGGTTTTCCTTTTAGTTAAATATTTCCTCATTTACTCTGGAGTTAAGCCTCATTTTGTGATGCATGTTGTCAGTTGGATTTAGCTGAACTCAATGTGACTTTGGGCTTCCATTGAAGTGGATAGAGCAATTAGTTCTTGTGACTTTGAAGATCTTCTTACTTAGTAGAACATTTTCATTTTCATGTTTATATTTCAATGGTGGTACATATACAGGATATGAGGAAACATATAAGATGAACTGTTGAAGTGTAATTATAGTGGAAATTTACAAATAAAGGAGCAGGGTAGCGAATATAGAATGTGATAGAATTATGATAACATAGTGCTAGAATGGAGTAGAAAAGGACATGTGGATAGGGCTAGCTGGAATTCTCTTATTCAGGGGTTTTGTGTGTTAATAATGGAAGGTTGGGAGAGGGGAATGTAGTTTTTGGGAATTCTATTGTTGGCTTTTCAATCTCTTAGCTTCCATTAAGAGAAGAGGGATAAGTCTATGTGCTTTGCATAGTTCATATTTACCTTTTTCTGTTGCTTATCTTCCTTTGCTCTTTGAAAGTTTGTTCACTGTTGTTCATGCTTGAATCCAATTCTATTTTTGGTTCTGTTTCTTCATTTTATTTATTGTTCATTGGGGTAATTTATCTTCGTGAAGTCATTTACACAACTGCATGTTCTTTTTTACTTCCTCAACTTGTGGCGTTTTGTTTTCTTGATATTTTTATCAGACGAACTCAAAAAAATTAGAATTCAAAAATCTCTACATGCTCTTTTTGTGTCAAGAGGGTATGAGATGCCTTCTTGTGACTAGTTTCCTTATGTGTACATATAGTTTCGATTTTTATTAGTTGCTGCCAGTGATGCTGAGTTTTCTTCTCAAAAAAATAAATAATTTTGTTTCAATTCGATATGCAGGTTGCATCTTTCTTGTACCACCAAGAGAAAATGAATGTTCTTGTCGAACCAGAAGTTCACGACGTGTTTGCTAGAATCCCAGGTTTCGGATTTATTCAAACGTTTTACAGTCAAGACACCAGGTAAAATATAGATCCCGATCAATAGTATAATGAAAATCGTAATTTTCATCACATCTCATCTTTGTACCTCTCGAACATCCTTATGCAGCGATCTTCATGAGAGAGTTGACTTTGTAGCATGCTTGGGGGGAGATGGTGTTATACTCCACGCATCTAATTTATTTCGGGATGCAGTTCCTCCTGTTGTATCATTTAATCTTGGATCCCTTGGATTTCTCACTTCACACGATGTAGGCTATCTTTTTACCTGGTTCATTTCATTTCCAGTGAGCCTCATAAATGATTATTTGTTTTCATGATACAGTTTGATGGCTACAAGAAGGACTTGAGGCAGGTCATCCATGGGAATAACACATTGGATGGTGTTTATATAACTCTTAGGATGCGTCTTCGATGTGAAATTTTTCGCAATGGTAAAGCAATGCCAGGAAAAGTGTTCGATGTCCTAAATGAGGTGGTTGTTGATCGGGGTTCGAATCCTTATCTTTCCAAAATAGAGTGCTTTGAGCACGATCGACTCATAACCAAGGTGGGGTCAAATGTCTTGCATATCTTTACTTTGTATAAAGAATACTTGAATCTTGACCTCCTTTTTAAAGGCAGAAATTCGCACATATCTTCAGAGGATTTCGTTGATTTTGTTTTGATGAAGATCTTGTGTTTTAGGTGCAAGGGGATGGAGTAATCGTGGCTACTCCTACTGGTAGTACCGCATATTCTACTGCTGCTGGTGGTTCCATGGTCAGTCTACTGTTTTGAGTTTCGAAATAGTTTCTTGCATTTTCTTGTGTGATTTATTTGGACGTGTAACCTTTGTGCAGTTCGTTTATTTTTCCCATTTTTCTCGAGTCAAAAAAATTGTCATCATGATTTCCGTCTTATTAAACAGTATTGTATGTTTAAATGGTGCATCTGAGACTGTAGAGAATTCGGTGATATCATGGAAATAGAGTTGTATTTTCCAATAGGGGTGAAAACCATTGCGTAAAGTGTAGACTTGTAATAAAATAGACAGCTAAAACGGACTCAAATAAGTAGAAGTTGCACCATATCATGTGAAAATTTTAGAGAAAAACAGGTCATGAGCTTGTCAATCAAACATAAACTAGCAAATACCGAGCTGAGCTCTTGAATTTCCTAGGGGGATCACATAACCAAAGTTTTTGGCTCTTTGTCAATCATTTTGCCTGGCAGATGAATTCTGAACTTTCGTCTGAACCGTTTCATTATAGACAGTTCTTGAGCTCGTCTGAATGCCCCGCTTAAAAATGTCTTTCCAGAGAGGATTATCAACTAGAAATACCTAGTATAGTCATGGTATAGTTTTCAATATCATGACTAGTTAGTTATCTGTTCATTGTAACTACATCTTCTCACTGCCATCTTTCTCAAAGCTCTCACTCAACCGCCTTGCCCCATCAGCCTAATCAGTTTGGCCAGCTTTCAAGTTTGTTAGGCGATTATCAGGCTGTATTTCGCAGCTCACTGATTAATTGAGCTGCTTTTTGCATGAATAGCAGTCATTGAACCTCTAAGAAAAAATATCCGAATATTTTCAGATTCTACAAGGATCCGCTTAACCTGAAAAATATGTTCCTTTTTCACTAACATGTAATGGAGTGCAGGTGCATCCAAATGTGCCTTGCATGTTATTCACGCCAATCTGCCCGCACTCGCTCTCATTCAGGCCAGTCATACTCCCAGATTCCGCAAGGCTCGAGTTAAAGGTAAATACTATGCTTATTAATGACCACATTGCCCTTGCAATCTGATCATTCATTAAAATCGGACAGATACCAGAGGACGCTCGAAGCAATGCGTGGGTTTCTTTCGACGGGAAGAGAAGGCAGCAACTTTCGCGAGGTGATTCTGTTAGGATATCGATGAGTCAGCATCCCCTTCCAACTGTCAACAAATCTGACCAGACCGGAGATTGGTTTCACAGCTTGATTCGCTGTCTCAACTGGAACGAAAGGCTCGATCAGAAAGCCCTTTGAATTTTTATTTTCATATCAGAATTGAAGTTTGTGTACATTGCTGTACAGATTATAAATTAGAATAACCACACCAAATTTTTCTCTCGACTCGAATATATTCCTCACGGTTAAGGCTCCCGCGTAAAGTTAGGGTTGCCAATTTTTTTCTTTTCCACTGTTAACTGATTGTATTACATACCCTCAATATTTATTTGGCAATAAAGTATGATTATACTTATGCAGAATTTCAGGATTCTAATATGACTGATTCAGATATGTTTATGGCTTATAAGCTTGTCAAATTAGTCTATAAGTAGAACTTTCAACTTAATCTGGATAGGTGAACTGTTTATTATGATTTTTATTTAGCTTGTAAGTGAATTATGAGCTAAGAGTAATAAGCTGGTTTTTGTAGCTTATTTTTAAGCAGTCTATAAGTTCTCAAGGTTGAACAAGTAAATGACATATATATTCCACTTCATATTACGCTCCAAAAAATTTTCTTGTCTACGTGTTTTGTAACAAGACTCAAAGCTCATTCAAATTAATTTTTATAAAAATCACTAAAAAATGTATCTTTGCAACATAAATAAAGCACAGCTGGTGCAAAATCACTTTTTTATAATAGAAATCAGAGAAAAATATGTGATTGATATTACACAAGGAGAGGAGTCCCCTTTACAATATTTTTACAACGCACACTGTATAATCAACAACCACATGAAAACCATAATCCTGTCATTACATAGACATTAAAAGACAAGCAAACACACAAGTGACATTAACTAAATATATTGGTCATAAACAACACTTCTGTCACTCTGACCATAAACAAAAACAAACAAAAAACGACGTCATATCCTTACTTAAATGACTCAAACTGCCTTCACAGCCTCAAACCTTGGCTCTTTAGGCAAGAACTTCTGCTCAGCATAAACATTCATATAATCCCCAAACACGAATTTCGGGTAAGACATCTTCGCCACGTCAGCGAGCTGTGGCGCGGGAGCTATGGTAGCTTTAAACGAAGGATTATAAAACGAAGCAATGGATCTCCGATTCCCGATCTTAGTAGGCAAAACCCTATGCCAAACACTCTTATACCTTCCGTTGCTCAACACCTCGATCTGATCACCCGTGTTGATCACTATCGAGTTCTTTAGCGGCTGAACATCGATCCATTCCCCCTCTTTCAGGATTTGTAGGCCCCCCACCACGTCATCTTGGAATAGTAGAATTACGCCCCCCGCATCGGTGTGTGCCCGGAGCCCTGTGACTAATTCAGGGTTAGGACATGGCGGGTAGTGGCTCACTTTTGTCCCGAAAAAGGCTTCGTCTTTTTCTGATCCGCCGTTGAATGCCTCTTTTGTGTATCCTTTTGGTAGCCCTAAATTCTCATCCATTACTTCCATCACTCTTACTGCTAGTTTCTTTAGTTCTGCTCTATATTCTGCCATTGTTTCCCTGTCACGATTTCCAAATCATCAACATATATTATTTTTTTAGAAAAATATATATTTTTCTAAAAATATACTTTTAAAAAAACATATTATTTAGAAAAATATACTGAGAAATTGCGGTAAATATCGCAATTTTAAGCGACTCGATATTTAATGTTATGAATTAAAAGATTATGATACTACGAAAATTTTGGATTTTGATGTTCATCGTATAGTTGTTTTATAGCGCACGACTCGATGCAACAAACTGAAAGATTACGAGTAAGACCCGAAAAATGAAAATATACATACTTGAAACCAGTAGTGTTAGTAGGCCAGTCATTGTTGTCAAGAAGAAGAAAAACGTCTTCCCAGTCAACGTTATCCAACTTGTCACCATTATTCTTCTCGGCTAAATCTTTCAATGTTTTCACCATTTCTGAGTTTTTGAAGTTTTCTTCTCTTTCATTCACATAGCAATCTGTTGTAACCGTCTTCACTCTTTCTAGAAGCTCCTCTGAAATTCCATGATTTACCAGCTGCAATTAAAAACCCACAAATTAATATCACAAGTAGAAAATTAACCATTATATATATATGATAGGTCGGGTTGGATATATGGATTCCTTTACCTGAAAAAAGCCCCAATGTTCACAGGCATTAGCAATCTGAGCCATAGTATAGGCCCTTTCTTCACCAGAAGCATTCACTTTAGAGAAATCAATCACAGGAACAGCCATTGATGAAGCTCTTTGAAAGAGGTACAGAGAAACAAATAATCGCTTAATTAATTGATTAATTAAGTAACCAAGTGTGTTTGTTTATGGTTACATTGAGAAATGGGAGGTCTATTTATAGCATTATTGGCCGTCACCTTGCATATGTCAACGCTATTTTTTAGTGTTTATTAAGGTGGCAATCAAGGTGTTGATTAAGTTTTAGAACGGTGACTTTAATTTAAACTTTTCACTAAAGGTTAGCTCAGTAAGTAGGTAAAATGATGGTGTGTTGAGGTGATTTTACTATTTACAGTCTCGACTCGAGTTTAAAATCTTGTGTAGATCATTAGAAAACTATACGATAAATATTAATTAGATAAAAAATAAAAGGTCTAATATAGTTCGATTAAGCTAATTACTTGCATAAAAATCTATAATGTGAAATTCAATGCTTGATTAGTATAATGACTCTTAATTAACCCATCAACAAGCATTCTCTTTTGCTTTCAGGTGATGTACACATAATTTTTTTTGTTCAAATCTACACTTTATGCTTATTTTATTAGTGTGTCAATTCATTGCATGCCACTTGGACCTTCAACTATCTATCGCTTAAGGAAAATTATTCTTGTGTTCTCAACGGAAAATGGATTGGCACATTGATGGTTATGTTATGTGTAATGATTTATGAACTTGCATTATTCCCACGGCCCACGGTTAAGAAGACCCGAATTTTCTTATTATATGGATTTGTTAAAAATAATCATTTGTCACGTTAAATCTTCAAATGTGTCGGATACCCCTCTGAACTTGTTTAAAATGCATAAATTTGCTCCTCATTTTCATGTAACAGCTTCTCGTTGATTTGACTTTTCAAATATTTCATTATTTTGAATTTGTTCTTTCCAACCAGAAGCTGACACGTAACATTGATGGGGTATACTATTACATTTTAAAACAAGTTCAGAGGGGTGTCTAACACATTTAAAATTTCAGTGTGATAAGGTTATTTTGGACAAATTCATGGATGACAGATGCATTAAACTTTTTTACATATAAACAAAAGTTTTACAAAACATTTGAATTTAATAATGAGTTAAATTATTAAGTTAAAATTAAAAAAAATTTAACCTCATAATTTTTTATTTAATATTATTAGAATATATTTCAAAATTGCGTATAAAAATTAAACAAAGAAATTCATATTTCTTCTGTTTTTGGTAAGTAAAAATTCATATTTCTTGTTTCGTTTACAATCTTCGAAATACAAGAACCGGCGATGATTAAATTTCTAGTCACTAAAATCTTCCTATGGCCAGTTTGGCCCCAAAAGCCTTAGACCATAACACACGTTTGTTGTGTTTCACCCAAAATTTAGGTAAGCATTTGATGTTTATCCAAAATGCAGGTAAAAATTGCGGAATTCATGCATGAATCCTAACGTACGAAAAATAACAATGAGAATAAAATATTATTGTTGTGTGGTTTTAATTTCTATTTTAAACTTTTATGCAATTAGATTTATATTGAAAATGAAAAATTATATCATGCATTGAATGTCAGCCGAACATGACATCTTTAAAATTCATTATGCTGCTAATTCATTTGTATAAGTTTAAGCTCAACATTTTATTGGTGAACATTCATTTAATATAATGTGTAATTTAGCTAGTATTGAGTAATGCTTCCTTTTTTAAACTATATAATTCTACATTATGAAGGTACAAAATTGAAATACATGACAAATTTTGTTTTGAAAATCACGTTATTTCGTTAAAAAGTCTTAGAAAATGGATATGGTTTCGTAGACTTGCCGGTTAACGTGAGTTAATTATTGTCCAAGTGTCATGATACAAAGTCATTCATGTGCAACATTATCATATAAATATATAACTACAAAAAGTAATTATTTTCACACAGCATTAATTTACATGTTGGTTTTACTTATAACTGAATTCTCTACCGACTTCACCCTTTTTAATTTTTAACTGTACGTGTTGACCGCTCACTTTTTTTGTCACATTAAAATTGTATAACAAGTGATCATATAGTTTAATTATTAATTGAAACACTTTTTTGTAGGCACAGTTTGAGGGCTAAGCAATGCCTAGTAATTAATTATAAGTGTAGACTTTCACTAATTAAATCAACACAAATTAATTATTATTAAATTGTCAACTCCCCATTTTATATAATATGTCAATGTAGAGGACCGATTCAATATGTATTCTTTATGTATTTTACATTTTTCATGTGACAACATTTTTTTACTTTCCATCTTTTCAGTTCTTCAAGAAAAAAATTTTCACATGTAAAAATAAAATGGAAACTATAAAATGAGACACTGATTCTGAAATAACATATTTTGATCGGTTACAATGAGAGAAAAAAATGTCTACATATTAACAACTGAACTATAGACAGACAAAAAAAAATTACAAATTCTGCACAATAAATTTTAAAATTTTAATCATAGTAGATATTTAAGTACCAAATATATGTATGCATAATGCACGTATATTTAATAAGAAATTATCTGTAAGTCACACCAGCTAGCTGTTTATGTTGTGGATTAGTGAAGTTTGATTAGTGTTAATTAGTTGGCTTTTGTGATATTGATTCTAGTTTTGTCCGAATATTAGGGTACATTTATGTTAATACAGAACAATTATTTGGCACACTTAATATTAAAAATGATATTTGATTTTTGAAAATTGACAAAATGCATGTTAGAAATGCAATCTTGTTAATTGTACTTTCAGTACTTAATTAAGTCATAAACTGCTGTCAAAATTCCATCTGATTAATGGTCGGTTTCTGGATGATTAGCATGTAGTAGTATATGATTTCGAATCTCATCATTATACCATATATATTTTTGGTAAACTGATAATTAATTTGGTCTTAATTATATCTTGGATAAATAAAACCACAATCTTTTTGGATATTGTTCTTATATATAAAATCAGAAGAATGTCCAAAAATAAATTTTGGTCATCATAATGATATCTATAATCTTTTGGAAGGAAATCAATAAATAAAATAAACTAATCAATTAACCCTTAATATATCTTATATAGTTATATATACAGTATAAACATACAATTAAGGCTGTGTTTTAGTGTTTTGTGAGCTTATAAATTATAATTATGGGTATGCTGAATTGATCCTTAATTTAAAACTGATATGGATGTTGAAACATACATATATGCTTCTAGTTGAGAAGATATGGTGGATTAATGGAATCATCCATTGAGATATATATTTATATTTCAAAAAAAAAAAAAAAAACCATTGAGATATATTTTATTATTAGATGTTTACTAATAGTGGGAAAGAAACAAAACATATCAACTAAATCGACATCTTTGCAAAAACTACATAAATAAAAGACCTATTATTAATATTACATTAAAGGCTTCACAATAAAAAAAATAAGAGGATATGGAAAAATGTTGAGATAAAAAAATATTGATAATGCTATAATATCTTAAAAACGTTACAGTAAAATGTTACGGGTAACCAATCTATTGACGGAGACATGCTAAAAATTGGGTTTTTTTTCAATCAATATTCAGGAAAGAATTTAATTCATTATATACAAAAAAGTTTATACATTTATTAATCTAAAATTAATCGACTTCTTTCATAGATTATAATACATCCATAGAAATTCGAATTCGAACCTTGCTTATGTTACAAATTATAATGAATATCAATGGAAAAATGAAAATATAAAAAAAGAAGACTTGAAATTGTTCTTATAATACTGAAAACTACTCTTTGGTTAACTTATTTCTCTCACACACACATATACAAGTTCTTTAAAAATAAGTTTAATAATGTAGCATTTATAGTGATTGGCCTCCACATAGAAATTCAGTGAATTTAAACTCAAAAGTATCTTATAACTAAATTCAATATGCAATCTAGTCTATCACTTTACCTATACTTTATGAATCTATTAATAAATGCCAAAAGTTTTAGATCATAGAAACATATTCATGTATTAGAACTGACATATACAATTGCATCTATCAGTAATATATATAATATTATACGAGTATATGAAATTAGATGTTATTCAGATCATTTCTTTAATTTATCCTAATGAATCGCTACAGTTACTATACTATATCATGGTATATTAGGGTTCATACATTAGACTTAAACACATTTTATAAGTTTTTTCACTCAAATATGTAATCAATAGTACACCGATAAAACAAAAAATCTATTCTAATTGTACATGTCTATAATTGGGGTTTTCAAGAACAACTTACGAAAAATACACAATAATTTTAAATTTGGTCATGTTTATTCACAAAATGAAATATGGTATAAATAGAATAGGTTTTTTGTGGGATTGAATTTGTTTTTCCAATTAAGGGAATAAATTATATCAATTCTAAACAAATTATATATCCCAAACATATATGTGAAAATAAATGAAAAAAAATTGTGATAATAGAAAATAAAAGGGATGAAAACCCATAATATTATAAATTGTGTATAAATCTCGTTAACCTTATACATTACTTTTTTTTATACAACGCATCTATTAGTTACATATTAGATTTCCCAATATACTGATACTCAACGAACATATATATGCATAATGAATTTCATATTAAACGCAAATCTGGTATATGGTTGATTTCTTGAAGAAGACGTATATGGTTGTTCGAACTAGAAAAATAGTATATAATCGAGTTATGTATTACTACATATGATTCCAACTTATTAATCCGGATCCAACAAATAATGTGATATTTACTAAATTGATTAATTAAATTAATTTACAGCAACATGCAAATTACGGTGAAAAGATGCAATGAACCAAGTATTTCTTAGAAAAGAAGAAGTCCCCATCTCACATGGTGCTGACTATTTATGTTCCATAACTGGTCTAGAGTGCCTGTATATTGCCTAGATTTGTTTTTTGGTCTCTGGTTTTTCTTTCAATTTAATCATTATAAATTTTAATACATTTTTAAAAAAATTTCTGTGTTCCTATATTAAAATTATAATTATTTATATGTGATGTTGGATCCAGATATTGTCAACCAATTGTTTGATTATTCATCATTCAGATTTTAAATTTTTCAAAAATAAATTATTTACTTTAATTTTTAATTATTTATGTCTCCTTCGTTAATCATCATCCACATTTGTATATTCCAGAACTCTCATGACTTTAAAAAGAAAAAAAAAAAGACTGGCTAACAGAAAATGTTATATTTCATATACAAGTACGAAACTGTGATAAAACCCTCTAAGTTTGTTAATAATTAAGATACAACAGAAAAATTTCTCCAAGATGTCTGTCATTCATTGTTTACAACTTCCTAACACACATGGAAACTAAATAAGTGACATAAAATTTGATTAAATGATAATTTAGTAAAATATTATTAAGTGTGTGTCGGTCACAATTTTGATATATAGGTGGATAAAGCCGTTTCAATATTCCAAAAAGATCAAATCTAACCTTATCTTAACAAGAAACATAAGGTCAGACGGATGTTAAGCTAAATCTGCTTATCCGCCTAGTAGGATTGCATTAAATAAGGAATAGGATCCAACAGAGATTCCACTTCCTAAGCTTTCTCTGCTAGAAAAACAATCTGTTTTAATTAGAACTCTCCTTGTACAGGAACAAATTTTATCCTATGGAGGTGATAATTATCTATTTAGGCAAGAGTTCAATTTTGGATATGATTGTTTTAAAGTCTATAAAAAGCATTTTTGGGTTATCATTCAAATGCACGTTATTCTTAACATTCAAAGCTCTTTGCCTCATCTCTTAAATCCAATCTAACTAAAGCATCAGAGAGGCTATACCGGTCAATCGGTTAGTCTTCATAACAATCGATTCTGTTTTGCAAGACCTTCAACAACCACGAAAAGGAGCTTCAGGAGATAATCTCAGTTAGAAGATTAGCACGTGGAATCACTTTTCAGAATTAATCTTTCGGTAAATAATAATAAATTTGAAAGTAATATTTAATATGTAGAAACGAAGTGTAAAATCGTATATTCAATTAATTTGTAAAATTTGTATTTTGTTTTCTATTAATTTTGTTTTGCATTATTAATGTAAAAGCAAGCAAACACCCAAACTATATCTTCTCGATGCCTAAAGCTATCAACGCGTTTAATCTTCTCCGGTAGCCCAAACTCCACTAAAACTTGAAACACGAACCCATAATTTTCTGGTTATCAGACTTTCTTCTCGCTCTGATACCATGTAGAGATCTCATAGATCTGGAAAATGTTGAACTCGATAATTTGAGTGAGCATACAAATAGGGTTGTACTCATATAACACAAAATTAATTGGTTTATCTTAAGATCAAATCTACTCCACTTATATATCATTCTTCCTACATTTTCAATATGGAATAATCCAATATCTCGGACACTTATATTTACTAATATATTTGAAAGAAAATATATGTATAGTTAAAACCAACTAACTAAACGGAGTATCACTAGGAAAGTGACATAAAAAGCGTTAGTAGCATTTATCATATACTTGTGATGATGTCTCCCAAATAATAATAATTGCAGTATTATTTCATTTGACCATATAATATAAATATATACAATGAGTTGATTAATTCACAAGCAATCTCAATCAGTTAGTTAACCGATATATAACCACCTACGTAACAGAACTAGGAATTCCCATTTGGAGGAACATGGCAACTATTATATTATATATTTATTTTCATGCCCAATTGACTACTATTTGATTTATATTAAATTTCTTCCACTATTAACAAATTGAATTTGATTATGTATTCATCCCAAATATAGAATACAATTAACTATTTAATGAGTAACGCCACAATAATAAATTAAAACAATCAGTATCATTTAACTTTCATGTAGCAAAGAAGGAAAATTGAACAAGCTATTAATTAACTCGAAAGCTCGCAAACAGTTTGAGATTCGGCTCGGTCTAAGCTCGGTCAAAGTTCAACTCGAGTTCGAGATCGGCTCAAGATATTAACAAGTCAAGCTTTTTATAATTCGGCTCGAAAGCTCATAAACATGTTCGTATTATTTTTCTACTTAATAAATTAATAAAAACAAATTATATGATTGGTAGTAATAAGTAAAATAATGATTTTGATATGACTTTCTATTATATTTGTAGAGTAACGATAAATAAGGAAATTGATGAAAAACATAAATCGTAAACAAATTCGGTACTTACCTTTTCTGTATGCCCAAGATCAAAGAACGCTGCATTGAATATCGAATTGGATCCATCTCACAATTTATTGGAGTATTGATGTGTATCCACAACTTCCGCAGTGACGAAGATCGATAACGATCGATTTGCGATGTTTCATCGCGAGACGAAAATCCGGGAGAGAAATGGTTGAAATTGATTAATTACCATCCTTAAATTTTTTATTATTTGTAATTAATTCCTTAAGTGCTATAACGTTTCAATTTCATCCAAATAACTAAATTGGATAGGATCCTTTGACCCAATTGATCTGTTCACGAGCGGACGGGTATTTCCAACATAAATACTTCAAAAGAAAATATTTTAAAATTAATTTAGTTTATGCTCTATGCAATCAAATGTTTATTCTTTTAAATTTTTTGGATTATATATTTGAATTTTTATTTTGTCAATTCTATTTAGAAAAAAATAATCTAGAATTTAAAACGAGTAAATGAGGCTCGTTAAGCTCGCAAACTCGCGAGCTCGAGCCGAGCTTTTCATGAGCCCGACCTGAGCTTTGAGCCGAGCTTGAATATTTTCATTCACGGGCCGATCCAAGCCCAGAACTGTCCGGTCTCAGCTCAGCTCATTAACACCCCTAGTTTTACCTAAAAAAACCTCGTACCATTGGGAATAGAGCTAATGCTTATAAGTCAAGATGATCATCTTATATTTGTTTGCCTAATAAATTTTCATGCAACTTAAAAGCTGGAGTTTGTAGTGTTTCTTAAAATTTAATTATAGTTGAAGTGTTTTTTAAAATGGTTTATAAAAAATTTAAAATTGTGAGATGTATGAAATTACAAAAAAAAAGTATAAATATATATTTTTTATGTAAGTCCCACATATTACATTCGGATAATAATCATATAATGATATCAATGTCCATTAAAGACCCAAGCCCATTAGAAGATCCAAAAACTACGTAGGCTAAACTGATGAATACCTCGGCGCCACTTCGCGCCGAGACCATGTCAGCGAGATATCTCGTCGAGGTCCAGAACCAAATTAAATAACCTTCGGCGTTACCCACCGCCACTTCGCCGAGACATCACCTCTACAACCCACTACCCTGACATTTCTCTCCCCTCTGCCGCATTAAATGCATTACCAACTGGCAGAGATGAATCATTTAATGCTCAGAC
>CATIWQ010371102.1:0-14459 GCA_949673415.1 Euphorbia schlechtendalii
AGACTAGCCAAAAACCCTACACGTGGGAGTTGTATGGTTGGAAGATATGATGTTGCATGCTATGTGCTACTTGTATACTACTTTCAATTCGTCATTGTACAAATGTCATACTAACCATGAATTTTTATGCAGACACTCGAATGCACACACTCATGATATTAAATGTACATATCACGTTATCATCATGATACCACATACACTTAGGCACAGTTAACACTATAGATCGTGTCACCCTAGGATAACATAAAATCACTTAGGAACATCACTTACCCCTTTTCAGCGAGATGTCCACTTAACATCTCGCTATTAGCCTGCACATTGCAAACATACCTTCCTTTTACTATGTGCTGTCCACTTGACATCCGGCACTTGGCCTGCAAGGGGTAATAACCTTTCCACCACATTACCCATTAGATGTTCACTCAACATCCAGCTCACAGCCCTTCCGGGGCAATTATACACACCAAAAGCCCAAACGGGATAAATACCTACCCAAAACATTTCCCACATTACAGGATATCCCAATTGATGTCCTAACCTAAGCGCACACGAGGTAAACTTACTTTGAAAGTCTTACCTTACCAAATCTTCAAGGGTATATGTCTCATACTCGAATCATTCACCCACACTAGGCAATAATTCACATACCCTCAAATAGTGATGACCACATAGGTATCCGAAACTCCGCCCTGATTAGGCAAAATAACCAAATCATTCCTTAGATAGCCACATACGGTAGTTATATTCATTTCACAAAACCTCAAACTATGGACCTATTACAACATAGGTAACTTAGACACCTCACTTACATCACTCATATTACGATGTCACACCGACATTGTACAAATCTCAAATCCAACCCCCGTTGTTGGATTTTCATTTCCACATATTTTCATTTTTTACCTAACGACTAAAATGTTTGTTTCAAATGGATTGACATACATGTCATTTCACATCATGGCATGCTAACCCCTTGTGAATGCAGCCATAACATTAAACATCTCACGCATCTCGCATCACGAGTCATGTCATGAATCATAAATGCACAATCTAATCTTCTGCTTGTATATCTTATCTTGGAGAAGGCTTGCTCGACGCCTAGTCCGTGTTTCTCCGATTGTGGCCAGTTTGGAGGGGGTTGCATACACTGACTCAAGTGAAGACTCGGGTTCAGACTCAGATTTAGTTCAATGCACTATTATGGCCAATCCACAAGGAGAAGGTGTAAGGGAAGATCACCCTGTCCGTAAGGGATAAAATTCTCAGCAGTTGTCGGTGAGCGTCGAGTTCGTAGCTGCCATAAATACCTTTGCCAACAATGAACAACTAGCTACGCTCATTCGCCAACACGTCGGGAGGACCTAGAATGTAGTGTCCATCCCGGAGGTCACCCTTAATAATTTCAATCTGACAGGGGGACCTCCTACTACCTTTCATCAGTTTGGGGCGGGATAAAGTCAGCTGAACCAGAATCCATTCTTCCTTGGACAAACTGTCCAGCCCGCATTCGCACCAGGGCCCTTCTACCAATAGCCTATTCCCACTTGGAGTATGTCGGTTGCCTCATAGCTCCACATCCACAAAGGTTAGCACAAGATATGGCACAATATTTGCATGTATGTTTGATTTAATTTTGAGAAGGCTCGTGTGGCCTAATTAAAATATCAGCGGTTAAAAATTCTTATTTTAGAATAAAACAATTCATTTTATTAACAAATATGCTGCTTATTTTAATTAATAAAAATGATCGCATGACAATAATATGAGGTCTGTTATCTGGGAATAATTTTAATTCCCTTCGTGGGGGTATTCTAACATATATTTCATAATTAAATAAATAAAAAAATTAATTAAAAGCATAAAAGAAAGTTACATAATAAAATAATGATAATTAAATAAATAAAAAGAATTAATAAAATAGAATTTAAATAATAAAAAAGAATCCTAGGTCGATGATGAATATCGAGTTCGTCTCAGTATTTAGGAGAAAAGAAAAATAAATATAAAATTATAATACATAGGAAAAAGCAGCTCTAGGAACTCAGAGGCTTACCCTTTCATTGCGAATCCATGTCGACAAATCCGCTTGGTTTTTAGGAGTGCTCCTCGTTCGTTTTAGATTTAGTTGGTGAAAAAGTGTTTATTTAATCCTAAAAATATTCAGACTCGGACTCTAAATTTGTTTTAGGCCCGAGAGTATTTGAGGATTTTTGATGAAAAAAAGATGGAAGAAAGAAATATTTGAAAATAATTAAATTCGGGATCCAAACGTGTTTTGGATCCAAATATATTCAAAGAAATATTAAAAGAAATGTAGGAAAAATCGGAATTATTTCTCTAGAAAAATATTTTTTTTGAAAAAATTCCTCCATCATTATCGAGAGAAAACTCTTTTTTGTGAATTTTTTTGGTCCCGAATACTGAAAATTCCGTGAATATTTATAGGTGAAAAAACTCGAAAAATCCAAAAGGAAACAAATTCTGACGAGCCTCGCTAAAAATTCTACCGAGGCAAGCCTCGCCAAAGTTCTAGCGAGCTTCTCCAGAAATTCCGGTGAGCGATTCCCAATCTTTGATTTTTTATCTTTTTGTAAATTTTTGGAAAATATAAATAAATTAATTATTACCAAAATCTTTTTTTTAAGTCTTAAAAAATAATTTGAGTCCTTAAAATAAATTGGCGACGAGTAACATTCCCATTCAGAAATTTCCGGATAATCGAAAATCATGTGATTCGAGGATAAAAATCCTGAAAAGCCATCATCATTGAACGTGCGAGCTGGTATGAAATCCCGTGCTCACAACATCGCTCCTAATATAGTGATATAATGGTAGAAGTACCTTAGGGCCCCTTGTTGAAGTGACACACTCATAAACTTCTGATCAGAGTATAAGATTGATAGCATGGGTTTCTAGTTTATCTTGATACATAATGGTGAGTGGTGTTCTTCGTGAATATGTCTAATTCCAGGATAGCTACGGCTATTACATGAGCTAACACTTAATTCGAGCTCAATAAACAGGATGGTACTTAACCTGATGGAAGGAGTGTATTATATTGGTTGCTACTGCAGAACCGGATCAAGTCACAGGCATGTAACGTTCCAAGTATTGGTGGATCATAAGTCTTTGCTAGAAATCCCATTTGATCATCTATAGTTATAAGGTTCCATATCGATCTGGAACATTGAACTTAAAGGTTCCTGAATGGGAATCCAAATTTAGGTTAACCTCTAGCGGCTATATACTTGGGGATCCTATAAGGTCACACACTGTTAGTTAGTAAACGGGCTCTTAACAATAGCAGGGGGGTGAATGCTTTATCTTGGTTACTTTTAAGATTTTCAAAAATATTCGCCAAGTTCAGTTTTTATATGCATGCTGAGTGTGCGTGCTGAATGCAATATAAAAACGTATAAACTGCTCAGCTTTGCTGTCACAGTTTATCTTCAATCTTTAGTTGAGTAAGGCTACTTAGCCTAGATCAAATAACAAGCAAATAAATAATTGCGAGAGGATGTGATGGATGAGCTAATCACTGCTAAAGCCAAGGCTTAAAGATAGAATGTCAACACCTGAGATTTATCCTAGTTCGACCCCTAACCTACCTCTAGTCCTTGAATACCGTCTCTGAGCTTTAATCCACTAGTAATCGTTCCTTTAATAGGTGGAGAAGCCTTTATAGCGGGTAGACAAGAAAACTGAAAGTACCCTCCTTTCTAACTACCGCTCAACTCAGTTTGAGTACCCTTCCCAAACTGACACACAGAATAAAATAGAAATGTGAATTGGATTCCAATTATAGAGTTGTTGAATCCTTACTATGTTAATCTAAGTAAATCTCTCTATTACAAATAGATATGAACTTTGATGTTTGTTGATTGCTTGCGATGGAATTTCTTTGAAAGCTTGAGTAAATTGCACAGCGTTTTAGCTCTTAATAAATTCGAGGTGATTCACCAAGTTTGAATGTCTGCTCCAATCTTCTATTTATACTTTGAAGCTCTGCGAAGTAGCCATTGCAAACTTTACGAGGTCGCTGATCTTCAATTTCTCACCTCTTCAAATCTTTTGAATCTTCCCATTGGAGATAGATTCTAGGACATTTAGAGATAGAAATTTGAACGTTGAGGCATGATAAAATTTCGTTGACGATTTCTCATTTATTTTCAAACAATCCGGTTTTAAGAGATGGGCGTGAGAATGCAACGTAGAGTCTTCCAATTGGTTGACCTTGCTGACGTTGACAGTGTCGTGCGGAGACACTTGAGATGTGGCGCATGACATAGAATTCCTTTTACTTGAACTGTAGTGAGGAATCCCTGACATTCCATACTGGCACTTTTTGCATTGTGAAGACCACTGGAATCTTCATTAATTTCAAAGCGTTTTCTCCTGAAAAGCAACTAAGGAATATACCGTTCCTTCACAAACGACGTTAGTAGCACATGTGTTATAAAGTCTCTACCTATCAAAGAAAGTTCTTTTAATTAACTAAAAGCAGGACTTAGCATGAGCTGAGGGAAATAACTCTAAACTACGTGGTACTCAGCACATACTTAACTTTTCCTACACTAAGCCATAACTTAATTAATTACACAGCAAAACTGCATTGTTTTCCCTTAAACAAACTCAAGTCAGCTTTATTAATTAAGAGTCTACTTAGTACTCAATTAATTTCACTAACCTAGATAGTTTGCTATTTCCAAAACCATCAAGTATTGTGAGGTACTATTAACTTGAGTTCTACACACACTTTAGGTCTTTATCGGACTAAGTAAAGAACATATAGACTGGGTCTATGCTGAGAATATTTATTTATCCATTTGGTTAGAAGAATTATTAATTGGTTGGATCAAATAATAATTAAAGGGAATAAAGTGAAAAAATAGGGAACACAGAGCGGAGCAAGAGAAATTTTCCTATTACAATTGGGCCTCAAATGAACACGGGATGTTTGGAGTGGGGTTTGCGCTATTAGGCCTGTAAGCGCTGCCCATTGAGAGAAAAAAAGCTCATGGGGTGGTAGAGTACGAGGAAAGACTATGGGCGCTAGCGGATTACAGGCCTGCAAGCGCTGCCCATGGCAGCAATTGCGCGGGCTGCGCGCAAGCCCAACTTGCGACACAAGGAAAGCCCTCTAGGGCTTGCTTTGTGGACGCAGTCGCGGGTCCAAGTAACCCTCGTGGCTAACCCGCATGTGGGATGGGAATATTCCCATCCACATTGAGTTGTAGGGGGAGTCAAACACTCCCCCTTTTCCCTATAAATAGGCCTCCAGATCTCTCATTATTGCACACTTCAGCTGAGCCTTTCTCTCTGAGTTCGACATCTCTTTCTTTGTGAGTTGTGCGAGATCCTCCATGAGTTTCTCTAAGCAACGAAGAATTCTTTAGAAAGCTCTTTCTATTTGAAATGAGCATTCTTAGTTTATATTTTTGGGTTGGTCTTTGTGCGGTTTAGCAGCTTACCTCAACCAGGTTTTGGTCGACGAAGACCCGTGTAGATCAATCATAAAGGCTATCTTAGTTTAGAGGCTTACGCTAACGAAGTTCTACCGAATTACTCTAAGGGAATGTCGTATCCAAAAGAGAAAGAGAAGCACGCATCAACTGGTAATGTTCTAAACTTAGATGCTAGGTTTCTTTAATAAGTTTTACAAAACTATCCGCATCTATGGAACATTTTAACTTAGATTCTATCAACCATTGCATGCTTAGGAGATCCTTTAGGTTAATTTTTAGTTTTGAAATTTCACCTTGCAACGTTGCATGTTCAATTACTTTCTTGATTAACTAGTAGTGGTATCATAACCTACCTTATGCTATGCATGATTGATTATAATATGTTAAAATTATATTTTCTATGAATTGATTAAATATGCTATGCATGACTTAGGTTTCAATTTATGTTATAAAAAATGATGTGATAACTAGATTAAGGTTTTTCTCAAACTTAGTCTAGGTGATTATCATATAAATTTAATGTTCATAACTTCAATGACTGGTTTGAGACTGTTAGAGGATTTCTTCATAACTACTAACTGGATTACATTTTAACTGATCCTAGTCCCAAGCATTCTGATAAGAATGCTTTTGCATGTAAGATGAATGATTATGAGGAGCATAAGGGAAACTATGAGTTTATTGGAAAACTCATATAAGACCACATGCTCCCAAAGTACACACATGTGTAAAAAGGGTTAGACCTCGCAACCATGATTTATTGTCTCAAATTGGTGGAAAGTTTAGAAGATGAACTATTCCATAGTAGATTGTGGGAAGACACCTCAGTAGTAGAGTTGGTTATAAACATATATGACAACTCAGAGAAATTGAGAGTGTTGGGAGTTGAGTATAGTAAGCATATTTGAGGGAAATGGTCTAGAGAGTATTACCCAATAAATATGATTCCCTCAAGATAATGCTCAAGGAGTGTTCTCCCAACTGTACCTTGAATCAACTTATGGACTTGCTAGAAATTTATGAGATTGAGTTTAGAAATAAACTCAAAGAGCAACCAAATGCTAAGGACCTTAAGTTAAGAAACTCAAAGGTTTAAAAGTCAAGAGAAAGCTCATGATGAAGTTAGAATTGAAGAAGGAAAATGTTTCTCTTGAAACAAGCTCATCAGATGATGATACCTGTGGCTTGAACATCTGGAGGTATGTTCATACTAGAGAGTTTCTCTACAGTTCCCTATGAGTTTAATTGGGTATTGGATACTATTTGTGGTACTCATATTTGTACTTTTAATGCAAGGATTACGGAATAGTTGGAGGCTTGCAAAGAGGGAAATGGACCTAAGAGTTGGAAATGGAGCACGGGTTGCTACAATAGCTGTAAGTACATACAACCTTCGTTTATCTAGTGACCTAGTTTTAGTTTAGAATAATTGCTATTATATTCCTGCTGTCACCATGAATATTATTTCTATTGCTCGTTTAGCAACAAAGGGATTTGAGATTTTTATTTTCTAATAATAAATGTCAAATTCAATGCAATAATGTTCTTTATGTTTGTAAAATATCCGTGGATGGCATTTATGTTCTAGATATTAAAACTAGAATTCTAAATATGAACATTGTTAAGAAATCGAGATAAGATATTATTAAGAAATCGATATTAGATAATGAGAAATCCTCATTCTTATGGCATTGTCGTCTAGGTTATATAAATGAGACTTGCTTAACTAAGTTACAAAAATGTGGAGACTTAGGCCCAATCGAATGGGAATCCTATGGTGCGTGCGAACCTTGTTTAAAGGGGAAGATAACTAAGAAACCTTTCAAAGGAAAGGGTCAACATGCCACTAGTACCTTGGAAATAATACATTCCGATGTATGTGGTCTAATGAGTATTAAGACATATGAGGGTTTCGTCTACTTTATAACCTTTATCGATTATTATTTGCGATATGGTTATTTGTACCTTATGAGGCACAAGTCTGAGAGTTTTGAGAAATTTGAAGACTTCAAAACTAAAGTAGAGAAACACCAAGACCCTTTGATCTGATCGAGGTGGTGAATACTTAGGCCAAGAGTTTCAAGATTATCTAAGGGATAATGGTATTTCATCCCTGTGGACACCTCCTTATACACCCCAACACAATGGAGTGTCAGAAAGGAGGAATCGAACCCTATTCGATATGGTTCGGTCCATGATGAGCTAAGCATAACTCAACAGATCCTTTTGGGGTTATGCATTTGAGAATGCAATTTATATTCTAAATAGAGAAAAATCTCTTCCTTATGGAAGATGATGAGCCTAAGACTTACAAGGAGGCAATGGAAGGCTCATATCTGACAAATGGTTTGCAGCTATGAGGTTAAAGATGGACTCCATGTATGAAAATCATGTCTGGAGCTTGATTGATGCTCCAAGTGGGATTAAGCCCATACGATGCAAGTGGGTTTTCAAGAAGAAATCTAACATGGACGGTAACATAATTACCTATGAAGCAAGGCTGGTTGCAAAAGGTTATAGTAAAGAAGAAGGCATTGACTATGATGAAACATTTTCACCGGTGGCCATTCTAAAGTTCCTTTTCTTCAGACAGTTAAGTCATGGTTATCAAAGAAGTTCTCCAAGAAATACCTTAGAGAAGCAACTTTTATACTTGGTATAAAGATTTACCGAGATAGATCTACAAGGCTGCTAGGTATTTCAAAAAGTACATAAATAGATAAGGTTTTAGCTAGATTTAACCTTGAGCAGTCAAGAAAGGGTTATCTCCCAATGTCTCATGGAATTAACCTTTCTAAATTTGAGTGTCCGAGAACACAAGAGGAGAGATTGTGCATAAATGGAATACCTTATGCCTCAACGATATGATCCATTATGTATGCTATGGTATGCACTCGGCCTAACGTCTCACATGCATTGAGAGTCACAAGAAGATTTCAATCTGACCCAGGTGACAAGCACTAAATAGCCGTTAAAACTATCCTTAAGTACTTACGCAGGACTCAAGATATGTTTTTAGTATATGGAGTAGGTGATCTCTCTTTAGAGGGATACACCAACACGAGTTTTCAATTTGATACGGACGATTATAAGTCCCAGTCAGGGTATGTGTTTATGTTAAATGGAGAGGTAGTTGTTTGGAAGAGTTTCAAACTGGATACGATTACCGATTCAACCTCGGAATCTGAGTATATAGCTACTTTAGAAGCAACTAAGCAAGCTGTCTGGCTTAAGGGATTTATTATGTTCTTGGCGTGGTGTCCAGCATTATAAATCCAATAGCAATCTATTGCGATAACAATGGGGTTATTGCTCAAGCAAAGGAACCATGGTCTCGCATAGGAGATAGTAGCTAGGAAAGATATAAGTGTAGAATACATCCCAGCGGATCAGAATCTAGCGGATGGGCTAACAAAGCCATTGACTCAGGTTAAACATGACCAACATGTTGACGAGTATGGCATGATGTATGCCCTAGAGGCAATTAGGATGATATATCTTAATTAGCTATAATGTACAAATGGTTTCGATTATTATAAATAATAATTATGGTATTTTATTTATATAACTCGTTGGTATCATAAATGTATGATATTATATATTTGCGCATTGATAAGACAAAGTCCATGACTACTTCATAGTGTAAAAGTGCAAGGACAAAGTGGGAGCTATGTGGTGTGAGAATTGCACATACGTGTTACTTTGAATAGTATAAATATCTCTAGTCATAGTTTCATTGAGATTGGACATCAATGGAATGGACAGACTAGCATGTGTAGGCTTACTCCTTGGATTATATCCAAGTAGTCGATCTCACGAGTGTTCACCACTTTTCTATTGATAATATAAAAGTTCTAAATATGAACAGGTGTTGTTAGTATCACTTATCAAATAGAAAAATGATAATAACTGCAAGTATATAGTTGCGATGTAGTTTTAAAAGATATCGATCCCAAAATGAAGGAATTAGGTTCTAAGGATCAACTAGAGTTACAGAATAAAAGAAAAGAAAATAAAATAAGTTGAAGGTTTTGAATGGTAGACTGATGAATGGACAGATGCATAAACAAATTATAGAAGATGCAGAGCTCTATATATTCCCTAAAAACAAATTTAGTGAAGTAAAATATGCAAAATAATAAAGAATGTTTTATGCACTAGATAACTTCAACAAACTCTATTCTAGACACCCAAATATCCTATAATTCACCACAGAGCAACACATGAAATGACTTTTCTAAATCTAGGGTAAACGAATTATGACAGTTATAAAAACTTGGACAACAATAATACTATGCTTAGTATGGGTCGCTCTCACAAAGCCATATTTAGCAAGTTACCACTCCAAAAATGTTGGCTCACTAAACAGCGTTATAATCACCGATCTTGTGATTATACACAATCTTGTTAACCCCAAAACTACTCTTAAAGTCAACTCGAAAGCATATAACTTCATTAATATAAGTGACACAAGATGAAATACTCGTTATGACACATAGACATATCATAAACTTCGAATTAGAAAGTATAAGTAGAAAACAAAGTAAAGTTTTAAGGTATGCAAGTGAAAGCTAAAGTTGATCAAACCGTATCCACTCTTTAATGGGAGTCGTCAATTCCCACAATTCCTAAATCTACTTTGAATTCGGTCTTGGCTCGTACAGAATCTCTGTTAGGATGCTATTCCTTGTGAATATTGAACAAATGAATGTTGAAGAACAAAAACTTTTATTGATAAGTGCTTTTCAATTACACTCATACAACAATTGCTCGAATTTGTGGAGAAATCTAGTGATTGAAATAAGAATCGAATCACTTATACATTTTTCTCTCTAACACTTTAAACTTAGCAAAATCTATTTAACTTTTACTCTCTATCTATAATATACTATATATGCTTCTTGCTACACATCTCCTTACTACCATGCACGAAATTGGTTGTTTTGAACCTCTATTTATAGAGTGTGAAAGGTTGCGTTTATCCAAACCAATAGTCGTGTCCATTAGTGAAGGGTTGCATCATCTTCAATGTGATTGGATGCAAGATTTCATCCTTATCTTCAATGGATAGGCACCTTTTCATGGTTGCATTATCTCTAAAAGGTGTCTCTTCATCTGGCAGTTTATGGCGGTTGATCGTTCTTATCCGGTGGTTGGAAGTTGAGAAGAGTTGATTAAACCCGTCATGATTCGTAAACGTGACATACATGTCGCGATCGTGAATGTAAGTTGGTAACATACTATTTGTGAAGAATGATAAGTCACAATCGTGATAGATATTTGCAAGCGTGACTTGGCCAATCACAAGTAAGAATCACAATCGTGACATGGTCGTGAATTATGCTTTTCTTCATGATTCTTCTTTGCAACTTTATCGATCTTTGACAACTTTGATCCTAAGCCAATTCCTTGCATTCCACACATCTTTTTGCACCTTTTCACTCTTTTAGCGTAGAACTCCATCTTTGATCATTTTACTCCCAAAATTAAGCTAGTTTCTGCACTTGCATAAAAAAAACTACATACCACGTGAAATCTTTTATATGAAGTATAAAATGACTCTAAACCACATCATTTTATGAGTAAAAATATCAAGATAATAAGTGTAACTATACACTTATCAATGAGCTGAAGGTGGTACCTTGAGTTAATACATGAATGTATTCGGGTAATACATTGGAGATCGTTGTAAGACAGACACTCTGAAATAACTATATCCATGTATTGGTGTCATTTCTTATTATAGTAGCAGTACAAGTATCCTAAGACCTGAGATACTGGTTACCTTGTGTAGGAGTTGTTATACTTTGGATCATACTTATTCATACCTTGGTGACAAGGGTGACACGGGTGATTACGGGTATAGTGATGATCACATGTTGGCAAGCCGATTAGTCAAGATGGAATCCATTGCTCTTGATATAGTGATATAGTGGGAGATATACCTTAGGGCCCCTTGTTGAAATGGCACACTCATAAACCTCTGTTCAAAGCATAAGATTGATAAAATGGGTTTCTAGTCAATCTTGATATATAATGGTGAGTGGTGTTCTTCGTGAACAAGTCTAATTCGAGGATAGCTACGACTATTACATGAGCTAACACTTAATTTGAGCTCAATAAACTATATGGTACTTAACTTGATGGAAGGAGTGTGTTGTTTTGATTACTACTACATATCGGATCAAGTCACAAGCACGTGACATTCTGAGTATCAAGGGATCATACACCTTTGCTGGAAAGCCCATTTGATCGTCTAGAGTTATCAAGTTCCATATCAGTCTAGAACACTGAGCCTAAAGGTTCCCAGATGGGAATCCAAGTTTAGGTTAACCTCTAGTGGCTTTATACTTTGGGATCCTATGAGGTTACAGACTTTGGGTCTTTATCGGACTAAGTAAAGAACCTATAGACTGGGTCTATGCAGAGACAATTTGTTTGTCAAATTCATTAGAAGAATATTAATTGGTTGGACCAAATAATAATTAAAGGGAATAAAGAGAAAAAATAGGAAAATTGTATGGAGTGGAGCAAGGTATTTTTTCCCATTGCCAGTGAGCCCCAAACGAACATGGGATGTTCGGAGTGGGGCCTGCACAGCTACACCATGAGTTGAAAAGCTCATGGGTTGCTAGGGTGCGAGGAAAGCCCACGCGCGCTAGTGGGCTGCATGGGCAGCGCTTGCGGGGGCATGCTGGCCAAGCCCAGCTTGCGGATTTACCTTGTGGAGGCATCCGCAGGTCCAAGTGACCCACGTGGCTAATCCGCATGTGTGGTTAGAATATTCCCATCCCACATTGACTTATAGGGGGAGTAAAACACTCTCCCTTTTCCTTATAAATAGGCCTTCAGTCCTCTCATTATTCCACACTTCATCTCAACCTTTCTCTCAAAGTTCGACATCTCTTTCATCGTGAGTTGTGTGAGATCCTCCACGAGTTTCTCCAAGCAATGAAGAATTCTTTAGAAGGCTCTCTCTACTTGAAGTGAGCCTTCTCAGTTTATATTATCGGGTTGGTCTTCGAGCGGTCTAGCAGTTGTTGTCTACTAACGGGTTCTACCTCAACGAGGTTTTAGTCGATGAAGATCCATGTGGATCAATCAAAGAGGGTATCATAATTTGGAGGCTTGTGATAACGAAGTATTGCCGAATTTCTCTAAGGGAACGCCGCATCCAAAAGAGAAAGAGAAGCACGCAACAACTGGTAATGTTCTAAACTTAGATGCTAGGTTTCTTTTATAAATTTTTTAAACCTATCAGCATTTATGGAATGTTTTAACTTAGATTATATCAATCATGGTATGCTTAGGAGATCCTTTATGTTAATTTTAAGTTTTGAAATTCCACCTTGCAATGTTGCATGTTTAATTACTATCTTGATTAACCAGTACGAAGAAGTCCTGAAGAAGTTTGATACGGAACATTTGAAGCTAATGTCCACTCCCATGGCCACTAATACTATCTTAAGTAAAGACAAAGCCAGTAAACTTGTAGTTATTAAGTTTTATAGAGGAATCATAAACTCTCTTCTTTATCTTAGAGCTAGTAGGCCTAACAATTATCAAGCCAACCCCAGAGAATCACATCTAGCAACATTCAAGAGGATCTTTAGATATTTACAAGGCTCTATTGAAGCAGGTTTGTGGTATCCCAATAGCATGGATTTTAATCCAAGAGGATTCACTGATGCTGATTATGGAAGAGACAAGCTTGACAGGAAAAGCACCACATGAGGATGTCATTTCCTTAGAGAATGCTTAACCTCATGAGGATGTCATTTTGCGATGAGTACAGCTGAAGCAGAGTACTGATAAGTGTATAATTACACTTCACATAAAAGATTTCACATGGTATGTAGTTGTTTTGGTGCAAATGAAGATACTAGGTAAATCTTGGGAGTAAAATGATCAAAAGTGGAATTCTATGAAAAAAGAGTGAAAAAGAGGCGAAAAGATGTGTGAAACATAAATATTTGGCTCGGGATCGAAGCTGTCAAAGATCGGTGAAGTTATAAGATAAATTTTGAAGAAAAACACAATTCACGATCATGACAACAATTCACGGTCGTGACTTGTTACACTTCAGAAATAGAAAATTGTCAAACAAAGATTCATGGTCATGACTTGGATAGTTTTTTGGTCAAATCTTCTTAACTACCAACCACCAGATAAGAATGATCAACCCCCATCAACTACCAATGAAAAGACACTTATCAAAAGTCAACCAATCATGAAGAGGTGCTTATCCATTATGGATAAGATTGAAGCTTCTCAACCAATCACAATGAAGTGATGCAATCTTTCACCAATGTACACAACTCTTCATATGTATAGATGCAACCCTTCGAACTCTATAAATAGGGTTCTAAACCTTACAATTTCATGCAGCATTAGAGTGTTATTATAGGGTTACATATAGTGTGTGTAGATAGATAATAAAACATCTAGTTTCACTACATTCATAAGTGTTAGCGAGAAAATGTTTAAGTTATTCGAATCCTTATTTCGATCACTAGATTTCTCTACATATTCAAGCGATTATTGTATAAGTGTACTTGCAAATCACTTATCAATAAATGTTTTCATTCTTCAACATTTGTTTATTTGATATTCACAAAGAATAGCATCCTAGCGGAGGTTCTGAACGGGCCGAGACCTAATTCAAAGCAGACGTAAGAATTGTAGGAATTGACGCCTCCCATTAAAGAGTGGATACAATTTGATCAACTTTAGCTTTCACTTGCATACCTTACAACTTTACTTTGGTTTCTACTTATACTTTCTATTTCAAAGTTTATGATATGTAATGAGATTGTGTATACTCACTGAATCTGTGATTTTAATGTTGTTTAGTGAGCCAACATTTTTGGAATGGTAACTTGCTAAATGTGGCTATGTGAGAGCGACCCGTACTAAGTATAGTAATATTGTTGTCCAGGTTTATACAATCATCTTAATTCGTTTGCACTAGATTTACAAAAGTCATTTCATGTG
>CATIWQ010371138.1:0-33863 GCA_949673415.1 Euphorbia schlechtendalii
GAAAGCAACATTCCAAGTAAGTTTCGATTTATATTTCGATGCAACATGAATTAGTATAAGTTATATAGTTTTGGTTTAATGCTTCCGATAAGTTTAAGTGGAGTAATATCTAATGGTATTCTTACTATGAGTTTTATATGCTAATCTCGAATAGGTCCTATAAGTATTGAGTATGTTTAAAGTGTTAGGAAACTATAGCCATAATACTTTGAAATTGATCAATAAAGGATGAGGGTATTAATGAAAAATCGAAAGAAAGAGAGGATAACCAATGAGTTATGTAAAAGGTGAGGAATGGTATGGAGTAGAAACTGCAACCATTCATTGAGTGAAAAAAGAAAATAAAGCATACCATGAAAAATGGGTGCAAAGTACAAAGTACTTCAAAAACATATGCTTAAAAGAAAAAAAAAGAGAGAGTGGTATGGAGCATAAAATGCAACCACTGAAAAAAGGGGAGAGTGGTTTGGAGCATAAAATGAAACCATTGAGAGTGTTTTAGTATCCTAGGTTACCTAAAAATGCCTTGAGAGAAATTAATCAAAGTGTGCTTTTTATGTCCTTTATACTTTATACTATGCTTCAGAGAAGGTAATATTAGAGTATGAATATAACGCTTATATGAAGATGCGATTCGGTTGACTCTCCATTATGAAAAAAGGTACGCAACTGAGCTATATAAATTGCACATTACTAATTTGTGAGAAATTTCGAACTTCTTCTTGAAATCTTTTGGAACGTGGAATGTGATACTCACTGCAATAGTCTTTCGCCAAATAAGGTACGAACTTATTTACCAAATTTATACACTTCTGTTGAATTTACCTTGATGACAAGGCAAAAGTTAAGTGTGGGGGTATGATAAGTGTATAATTACACTCATTATCATCATAATTTTATATAATAAACACTATAGTTTTAGTCATTTTTATACTTTATAAAAAGATCTCACGTGGTATGTAGTTGTTTTTTATGCAAATACAGATACTAGGTAAATATTGGGAGTAAAATGAACTATAGTGGAATTCTATGAAAAAAGAGTGAAAGAGGTGCAAAATGATGCGTGGAACTTAAAGATTTGGCTTAGGATAAAAGCTGTCGAAGATCGGTGAAGTTACAAGGAGATTTCTGAAGAAAAACTCTATTCACGATCGCGACATTCATTCGCGGTCTTGACTTTTTCACTTCAGAAATAGAAGTCTGCCAATAAAGATTCACGGTTGCAACATGTACATCGCGGTCGTGACATGGACGATTTTCTGGTATTATCTTCTTAACTACCAACCGCCAGATAAGCATGATCAATCTCCATAAATTGCCATCAATTGCCAACGAACACACACTTATCAGGAGTCAACCAATGATGAAAAGGTGCCTATCCATTTTGGATTGAATCAAAGCCTCTCAACCAATCACATTCAAGAGATGCAATCTTTCACCAATGGATGTGACTCTTCGTTTGGATAGACGCAACCCTTCAAACACTATAAATAGGGCTCTAAATTTCACAAATTTCATGGCACATGGTGCTGTGAGATAGAGGGAAAATATTAGAGTGCATGAGTGAGATATAGTGTGTGTATAGATAGAGAGTTCGCTACGTTCATAAGTGTTAGCGAGAAAATGTTTAAGTGATTCGAATCCTTGTTTCGATCACTAGATTTCTCTATATTCATGAGTGATTTTTGTATAAGTGTACTTGCAAATCACTTATCAATAAAAGTTTTCGTTCTTCAATATTCGTTTGTTCGATATTCGGAAAGAATAGCATCCTAGCGGAGGTTCTGTACGGGCCGAGACCAAATTCAAAGCAGACGCAGGAATTTCGGGAATTGACGACTCCCATTAAAGAGTGGATACGGTTTGAACACCTTTAGCTTTCACTTGCATACATTACAACTTTGCTTTGCTTTCTACCTATACTTTCTATTTCTAAGTTTATGATATGTCTATGTGTCATAATGCGTATTTCGTGTTAAGTCTTTCATTTTAATCAAATTATATGCGTTAGCGTTAATTTTAAGAGTAGTTTTGGGGTTAACAATATCGTGTATAATCACTGGATCTGTGATATAACGCTGTTTAGTGAGCCAACATTTTTGGAAGGGTAACATGCTAAATGTGGTTATGTGAGAGCGACTCGTACTAAGCATAGTATTGATGTTGTTTAGGTTTATATGATAGTCTTAATTCGTTTGCGCTAGATCTAGAAAAGTCATTTCATGTGTTGCTCTGCGGTGAATAATTGAACATCTGAGTGTGTTGAACCGAGTCTATTAGATTAGTTTAGTGAATCATAACATCATTGTTGAACTTGCATGTTTTCTCTGTTTTCCTTAATTCGTAGGGAAAATCTATATAATTGGACTCTCTCTAATCTTTCATACCTATATTTACTCATATTTCATTCTAACCCTCCTATCCAAAAATATCAATACATATTATTTTCCTTATCCTCTTTCCCTATTTGATCTTTAGAGCTAGCCCTTCCCTGTGGGATCGATATCTTTTAAAACTACATCGCAACTGTATACTTGCAGTTATCATCATTTTTCTATGTGATAAGGGGTATTGACAACACCTATATTTTTTCATGAACAAGTTTTTGGTGCCTTTGATATATAGCCAAACTCTTTGCATAAAAATTATTAAACTTATCTGTAGAAAAGTGGCGAACAATAGGTTCTGCCTCGAGAGTGGTCTGTGCCAGCTTTTCAATGGGGAGCTTGATAGTGCCTGTATCGCCTTTCTTTATCAGCTCGTTAACAGCCTTGGTGAAAGCTGCCGTTGCAATTTCCAGTACTCTGCCCTTTCCAGACTCCTCAATCGAGGTTGCAGCTGGGATTGGTTTTTCTTCTAGATCAGCATCAACGGGGGGATTAATCAGCTTGCCGGCCTTGAAGTCAAAGACATCGTTGAATATCTCGAGCCCCTTAACATCCTCTCCGTTCAGGATCGTCAGTTCGGGCTCTCCTAGGCATGCCTTAGTGCCTTCGGCTTCGCAGACGCTTACCATGTTACAGAACATGGGCCGTTTGTGTTTGTACATCTTCATACCCGGGGCTAAACCAGGTGTGACAAGGATAGGATTAATGGCCATGATAATCCCCTGATGGTATTTTCCCAAGTCTTTACCAAGGATGAAACCCTGCTTCTTCATTTGATCTCTAAGGCTTCTAGGGAAAAAATGATATCCCTTTGGGGTCCCATGCTGCTTTTTCTTTTCTTTAGTGGCCATTGCCACCCTCAACCCTTGCATTGTTCTCTCTTCAAATGCTGCAGCCACCATCATTGATTCCTCATCAGCCTCGATCGTCACTGGCCTCCCTTTATGAATGAGCTTTATCTTCTGGTGGAGAGTAGAAGGGACCGCCCCTATTGCATGGATCCACGACTTGCCTAGAAGCAACAAATAAGTTATTGGAATATCCAGCATAGTGAACTTCATATTGGAGGTCACTCCTCCAATGGTGACCTCAACTTCGAAGCTGCAGACTACGCCCCTCTTTGAATCATCATAGGCTCGGAATACCGTGTTAGATCTAGTGACCATATCCTCCCTTAGCCCTAGGTGAGGTAGGACCTTAAGAGAACAAAGATTGAGAGCCGAGCCATCATCTACCATTACACACGGTATTGCACGATAAAAAATCTGAACCTAGATAAATAAGGCCCAATTATGAAGTCCTAGTTCCTGTTGCAGTTCTGACTGATCAAAAGTTATTGATGGCATCTGAGGATGGACAATTCCTTCCCTAATAGCAGCACACATCTCGATTACCGAGGTTGTAGGCGTGGCAGGCATTTCCATCAACCTCTTGACGAGGCCCATCCTGTGCTTTTGTGATATCTCAAGCAACCTCCAGATGCTGTATTTGGCCTGAGTTTCCTTTAATTGATTTATCAAAGAGTCTATATCTGGCATATCCTCATCCCCCTTTGGGGGTAGAGGTGGCTCGGGCTGTTCCCTCGCTATTTCTTCCGATCTGGAGTCATTGAGCTGTACAACCTCATCCCTTCTGAAAACTCTTCCACTCCGAGTAACCCTTAATACTCTATTCTCCATCACTCTTGTTTCCCTGGAATTGACCCAAAGGTATTGGTCGTATCCATCCTCAGCTTGGCCACGTCACCCCTTCAAAATTTAGGAATCCAAACTTATGGGCATCTTCCCACCAGAAATTATCTCTCCCTCAGCCGAGGTTCCTTCTTCGGGTTTCCTCTTCCTTCTTGACTTGGGGACATATGCATCGAGATCAATTGGCACCCTTGCTGGTGCATTCCCGGATTCTATCTTTATTGCATTGTTCCGTGGTTCACCCCTATCTACTGAGAACACTTATGCCAAAGGATCATCTTCGGGGCCTTCATCTTCATCAACCACTGCATTTACCATCAGATTTGATCGAGATAGCATCGCTAGCACAGAATCAGTGGGTATCCTTGATCCTACTACATGGACATTATGGTGCCTAGTTGTTATCTCCCTATCGAGATGATGAGCGTGAAAAGATAACTCAACAAAATATGGAACTGCCAGTCTTGCCAAGTGATAGCGATACCAATCCCGGGATCCCCCTATTATCAATTGTATTGCAGAAAGCTCAGATGGTCTTGGCGCCAGCACTAGATAGATAAACTTCCACCGCTTTATGTAGCTGGTGAGTAATTCTCCTTCCCTCTGTACACAAGCTAGCAGATCTCGCATGGTTCATTTCGGAGGTTTTAAAAATGCGAACTCCATCTGAAACTCTGCAGTGATGTAGTTCCAATTTCTCTTAGTCTCAACTCACTGCCTTTCGTACCACTGACTTGCTACTTTAGCTAGAGAGAACAAAATAGTGTAGCTATCATATCTTGAGAAAGACCCTGTGCTCGACACAAAATATAAAACTTAGACAAGTGGGAAGATGGCGCATCATTCCCGTCAAAAACTGACATACCTGCTAAGCTGAAACCAGCCCTTAGGACTTCTTCCCATTCTCTAATCACTAGATTGCTTGACTCAGTATCAAGCATCTCCATTACATCGTCAGAGTCCATCCCTGACTCAATCTCCATCACATACTCCTCTCCTTTGCCGGGTGGTGCTTCTCCTGACAACTCACTCCCTATGCAAAGCGACGTAGGTTTCTGGCCAGTAAATACCAGCATCCCAGCAAAGTTGATCTCAACAGCTTTAATCTTGCCCCCGCACCCTCGGCGGTTCAACTCTTCCTCCAGCATCTTCAAAACCCGATTAGGATCACTTCCTGACCCAACCAACATCATGAACTCTCCAAGCCCTTTAGATAGGCAGCTCAATACCTTCTGCTCATCTAACCCCGAGTTAATCATTCCTACCCTCACGTCAAAATTTGACAAAGGGTTGTTCTTCATGCTAGGCTTGAGTGCTGGCTCATGGATGACCTTATCAGCCACCAACTTCTAAATGGCTTTCAACTGCTCCTTGCAGTTATTTGTGCGATGCCCCACGGCCACATGATAATGGCAGTAATTATTCTTCTCTTCTGGCCTGGGAGGGATGTACTTCTTCAAGCTTTCCAACTGATTAAGTTCACACAGATTAGTGAACAAGAACCCCAAGTTAGCAGCATATGGCGAGATGCCATGATATTCTTCCTTTGGTAACCTAACAGTGGCTACCTTCTCTTCATTCACCAATTGTACTACCGGTTGCTTCACCTTCACCTGTACCAGATTGGAATCATTTTTTCTGTAATAGGGCTTAGCAACCTACTGCCCCACCTCCGCCTCCATGGCATCATAGCGCTCTATCTTCTCAGCTCGAATGAAAACTTCTTGATAGCTATGGAAAGTTTCGGATCCCAGTCTCTTCCGATAAGATGGTAGTGCACCATCTAATAGCTTCACGATCATCTCCGGCAAAGATAGGCGAGACTTTAAGCGCACTTGCGTAGCCATCCATCTCTCAAAAATAGGGTTTGAAGTTCTCCCTCGGTTGTTGCTTCACCGCCTCCAGATTCTATATCGTGGTGATTATTAGAGTATTGAACCCATAATGGTCCACCATTGCCTGGGACAGATGTCCCCAGTCGTAGGCTATATCCATCAAAAAGTGACTGTACCACTCATTTACCAGGCTTCCCAATGTAACAATAAATAGTTTTACCATCATTCAATCACTGATTCTCAAAGCTCTCATCACATTCTGATAATGCGCAATATGTGCATGAGGATTGGTGTTACCTGTGTACTTCTCAAATTGGGATATAGCAAAGGTCGGTGGCAAAGTATCCTCATCCCCAACTGTGGGTTGCACTGGGATTGCACCCCTCTACCCCTGGACATGAGTAGCCAAGAACTGTCTCCAGAGTTCAACCATTCTAGGCTGCTGAAGAATACTATTTGGGACCTCTAAGAAACCTTCATACTGCGAATTCTAGTAACACTTCCCCTGAACCTGGAATGTCTGAGAGGGTCCACCCCAGCTGGGCACTGTAGGCTGAGCCATCCCTTGAATAATGGGAATGTAATTAGAAGAGGGCCTAATCTCTGATGACCTTACTGCCCTTGGTGCAAACGAAGCATGCCCCGGCTACCCCGGGAAGAACTGGCCACCCATCTATGGCTCATACACTATTTACGGTTAACCTTTCCCATAACCGAACTAATAGATGTTAGGGGTAACTGTTTCAGAACTCGAAAATACAACAACGGAAGATGACGGTCCTCCTGGTAGGTTTATGCCACCGACATTTGGCACTATATCATTTTCCCTCTGCTCGGGCTATCCAGTCCTGGTACGATTGTCAAGGATTGATGCAAATTGCTCGCTATTAGTGAAGGCATTCATTGTAGCCGCAATCTCAGTGCTCACCGACGATTGGTTAGCTGGTGGGTTCTGACCCACCCCAAGAGTCTGCTTATTGATCACATTCTCTTCCTGTTGATTAGACATATTGCGAAAACTACGAGGAGTGTCTTGATCTGAATCCGAGCTAGAGTCGGTGTATGGAACTCCTTCCTGATGAGCCGTGACTAGAGACAAACGGGTCAGCCAGCCAGAAGCCCTGTTCCAAGTTTTCTGATAGAGTGGCTTTTTCCTAGCTGACATACACAAGGAGATAGTTAGGGAATGCATGTAAAATCATGATGTGTGATTGATGCATAAGATGTTTAATGTTATGGCTGTAGAAAAGGGTTAGTGTGCAATGATGTAAGATAAAATTACACACAAAAAAGAACAGAATCGTTAGTCTAGAGAAGAATGAAGGTCCATTGGTTTTGAGATCTGTAGCCTATCCTTGGGACAACGAAAAGTGGTATGATGTAATGAAGTTGCCTAATTACCTGAGTGGTGATAGGTCAAAGGTTCGAGATCTAACTCTCTTTATGTGTGAGTAGGCTGTGTGACATAGTCTAGTGTAAGGTATTTTCTAAATGTATGGAGAAAAATACCGTAAGTAACACATAAATGAATGTTTTGGTTGTTTTGCCCTTATCGGGCCAAAGTCTTAGATGTTAGTAGACATCATCACTAAAGGTATGTAGTGATGCGTGAGCCCAAAAGTTCGCCCTACAAGGGCTTGGGTTAGGACATCAACTGGGATATCCTTTGTGTTCAAGTTTACTTAAGGTAGGCTTTTGGTGTATACGGGGTGCCCCAGAAGGGTGGTAATTCGGATGCCAAATGGGCATCGTGCCGGGTAAGTTCTTCTTATGCAAAAATGTGGGAAACTGATGCAACATGATTCTAATTGGTTTCAGGTCATCCTAAGGTGACACGGTCTCGAGTGTCGACTAAGTTCCTACGTATGATTGACATCAAACCATGTTTAGTATCATGAGTATGTGCTTTTAAGTGTCTGCATGAAAGTTCATGGTTAGCATGGCACATTTGTACAATGCATGACGAATCAAAAAGCGGTAAACACTTAGCAAATAGCACACATTATCTTTCTTCCAACAATACAACTCCCGCGCATAGGGTTTTTGGCTAGTCTCTATCCTAAGGTTTGGTTCATCTTAGTATCATGAGGATACTAAGGAGCACATGTGCAGGAAAATATAATGCATGATCGCGTGTTTGGGTAACACCCTAGGGAAAATGCCTATGGCTTATTTACATGAGGGTTTATAAATGGGTTGCTGATGTAGAAGGTTCTTGTTGCACAAAAATACACTCCAAGCCTCTCCTCAAATAGGTTCTAATGAAGGAGGTACATGCGATATGGCAACAAGTGCTCCACTCGCTCAAGTACTATCTTTTCTCAGGGAGGCACATTATTACAAGAGAAAGCTTCGCGGTAATAGGGGTACCTTAGACTTATGGGCTAATCCCTTCTACTGCAATGCGTTATTATGAATATGTCAAAATTAAAAGTAAACGAAATAATGTGATCAATAATTTTTGGCACTTATCAAAATTCTAAAACCTTTGAAAAAACAAGTTTTAGAAAAAATCCCCAGCGGAGTCGCCACTGTGAGCGGGCGACACGGAGCGATGGGCTGAGAGCGCACGGAATGATAGGCATGGTCCACCAAGGTGTTTGAAAAAAGGTGCACCAGGTCAGGGACCCAGGAAAAAAGGTAAAAAGAGAAAAGTGACCCGAATCCGCCATCTCTTAGTGTGGAGTCGCCACCTGGAGTAGCTCTTTCCAGGAATTAGAGTCCTGTGAGGCTTAACATCAAGGGGACGGCCCACCAAGACACAGAGATTCGGGTCTGGGATAAGTTGCTTATTTCTTAAGTGATCACATTAAATTACATCTACAGAAAACCATTTTCTTTTAATTGTGCATGTTCACGTGTTCCGAAATAATAAATCATTCACAAAGAAGAATATTAAACCATCCACAAAGCGTTAAATAAGTGCGGAAAATAAAAGGCGAAAAATAAAGATTACAATGCTTCAAAATTCAGGGGATGCAACCACCCTCTAACCTATTAATTACATTTCCTGAAAATTGAAATTGCAATACCCGAAGGAAAATTAGAATCCTAAACATACATCTAATCCTAATCTACCTGCATCCATAAAGGTTAGCATAGGGGATAGCACATATGTTCAATTTTGAATTTAGCGAGGCCCGTGTGGCCTAAAAAAATCAATCGTGATATTGTGTTTGTTATTTAAATAAAACAATTCATTTTATTAGTACATTGGTTGCTCACTTTAATTAATGAAATTGCTCGCATGGTAAAAAGTAAGGTCTGTTATCCGAGAATATATTTTATTCCCTTCGTGGGGGTGTTCTAACATACATCTCCTTTTAATTAAGAAAAAGATGAAGAAGAATTACAACAGTTAAAATAAAATAAAAGAAGCGAAAGTCCTAGGTTCACAGAAGAAATTAGAAGAAGAAATTAAACACTGAAAACATGGGAATTGCAGTTCTAGGAACTCAGAGGCTTACCCTTACTGAATGAATCCACTTCGAAGAAATCCGATCGGTCCTTGAGAAATTCTCCTCGTCGTTTTGTTTAGGTAAAAATGTTGTAGTAGAAAGTCCAAAAATTGTTCATTTTATTCTTGGAATTCGAAGTCGTTCTAAAAGCTATATTTTTGTCTAATAATTTCGGGATCCTGATTATCGAAAATGACCCGACTATTCATAGGAAAATCCCGAAAAATCCAAAAATGGTCAGATTTTCCGGAAAAAAAGTCCGGCGAGGCCCCTCACCTGAACTTTGGCGAGGCCATGTGCTTAGACAAAGCTTGGCGAGGGAGCCTCGCCAAGCTCTTTAGCGAGGCAGGGGCCTCGCCAAAGCTTGGCGAGGCAGCCTCACTAAGCCCTTTGATGAGGCTCATACCTCACCAAAACTTGGTGAGGCTTGCCTCGTCGAACTCTTTTTGGCAAGGTTCGCCTCGCCCGCCTTTGGCGAAGCGGGCCCCCGGATTTGGTTTTCCGGCATGTTTATGTATTTTTTTGTATTTTGTATTTTTTATTTTTTTAATTAGTCAATTTCAGGATAAAAAGTAAATAATTTTATTATTACTAAAAATGTAATTTTGAATTTTGAGACGAGAAGGATTCCCATTCGGATGAATCAGGATACTCGAAAATTGTGTGATTTAAGGATAAAATCCCGAAAAAGCCATCATCATCGAACACATGAGCTAGTACAAAATCCTTTGATCACACCAACAAAGGCTATAAGAGTTTCTTCAAATGCCAAGCATGAATTGTGGTGTAATGATGCAAAGAGGATACTCCGACAAAGGCTACAACAGTTGCACAAAGGTATCAAAAGCATCCACTAAGAGCAAGAGACTTAATCTCAACACATTTGAATCCAAGGATCACAAATGTCAAGGGGAATTTCGTGCCTATATATTGTGCAAATCCTCAGAAATTAAGAACTACAGACCATGGACATGAACAAGAATAAGTTTTCAACATCCATTTAATCAGGGCAGGCAAATGTGCTAGTATGTCCAAACTAAAGAATCAAGTAAAAAAAGTATCACATAAAGAATAGATGTTCAAATAACCCATTGAATTGGCTACCTCAGTATCAACAACGAGAAAAAACTAGAGAAAATGGCATGTTAGATTGAAAATCCGAAAAGGACGGTTAATGAGAGAAAACCAATTAGTTGTCAATTATAAAACCTTCACATGATAATTGGTAGCGAGAGTTGATCATTGGAAATATTTACAAACTAGTTTTCAATAATTTAAATTCATCAATGAAAATGTAATTCTTACTAAATCTTAGGTTGTCTTTTATTTGAATGCATTTTGACTTGAAAGTTAAAATGTAAGTAGGAATGTGAGACCTGAAAAATCCTTTCATGCATATTTCTTGTGCTTTTGTATACAAATTAAACAAAATATTCAAAAGGATAAATACTTGATGGCTAAAAAAGTGAGTAGTAATGCAAAAGTTGGGAAATACTGATTGTTGGATTATCACCCTCAAGGTAGTTCAAGAAAAAATTAAGACACGTAAATAGTTTTAGTGGGTTGAATCACTTCAATCCATGCAAAATTTAGAACCAAAACAAAATTCAAGATCACAAGCTAATAAAGACATTTTTGAGACAAAAAAGTCATTTAAAAAGGCTAAAACATGATAATACTGCTTTTTCAGCTCTAACAAGTGTCAAAATAACACATATTCGCTATATGTTTTTAGTAATTTAATCTATTTACTATGTGTTTATGCTTTTCATTTTTAAGATTCCACATGGTTTTAGTTTTTTTTGTCAAATTAGAGATTTATAGGTAAATGGAGCTTAATATTACACAAAGTTGTAAAATGATGCAAAATGGAGCAAAAAGGATAAAAATGGCTAAGGAAATAAGGAAAAATTGCTAAGTATGAAAGAGGAGCTAAATTGGCTAAGTGTCGAAGAAGGAGAACTATCATTCAAGCGTGTTTCGTGACCGTGACTCCTTTTCACGCTCGTGGGATTATCTAATTTTAGTTTCATAATGTTTAGAAAGCCAAAATCATGATTGCGAGACACAGTCACTATCGCAACATAGATATTTTGCAGAAACCTTATCTGGATAAGCCTTAGAAACCCCCAACTCCCCCCACTTCTATAGCTTCCATTTATTTCCAACCAATAGGAGATAAATGACATGGAATTTTCTCACCAATAAGATTCAAGACACCTCTTCACCAAAAGGTGTAACTTTTCACATCACGCCTGTTCAATTCTATAATTGGTGTAGAGAATATTTTGTAAAGTGTACAAAGATTATTCATTATGTAATTTTCAAATACATCAATAGAAATATAAAAATTTCTATAATGTAATTATTGTTGGGAATTTTGTGTTGATTTTGGAAGCATTATGATGATCATGTGTTATTACCATTATTTATACATTAGAGCTTATTTAAGTTCTTCTAATTTATCCTTTCATCTACAAAACATCTGTATCGAGAGAGAAGTTTCGTACAAATAAATATCATAAATGATAGAGATCACGGTGCATAGGATTGATAACCCCATCAAAAAGTGGGTTGAATGCTGGAGTTCTCAAATATTTTGATTGCATTCCTTCTTGTCTTTATCATTTTATGTGCTTATGCTGTATTTTCTTATACTGGTTGTGTTGATATTCCATAGTTTGAATAAATTTATATGCTAATCAATTTATCTTGTGACTACCCATTGAGGATATATTTCTTCTCTATTAATCACTAATATCTGCACTATTTGCATGTCTTAAATTTTATGGGGAGCGGGTTTGAATTTTTGATTTCTCGAAATATAACTACTTTATTTTTATGTGTAAGATATTTAGATTGAGGGCATTCTAAGTAATTGATGTGAGAGCAACCCATAATAAGCTTAAACATTAATAATAAGTTTATTGCATGCGTATAGATAGATTTAATAGACGAATGTAAGTGTTATCCTATATATTTTGTCCATGTAGATAATATAATGAAATATAAGAACCAGGTGTAAGCATGAGATATTTGGTCCCTCTCGCAAAGTGATGAAGAGAAATATTTTCACTTACTCTTCAATTTTAGTGATCAACATTGGGAAAGATCCTTAAGCCTTTGAAAACTAAAACCATTCAAAACCCATCGAAAGTACCCGAAAATCAAAAACCCTAAAATTTGATCTCCCCTCTCCATGGGGTTGGTAATGGTTCGACTGATCGGATCAGTATAGGGAATCAGGCATGGTACCAGTCTGGGGGTTGCTAGACTAGACCGGATCGGTATTGGCCTTGCACATAGTGCAAAGTCAATCTACTCACTTCAGCCTTTTTACCTTTTCACCCAAACTTTTTTACCTATTTTTTATTCTTTTTACCCTATTTTATCCCTATATAAACCTCAAAAATTACGGTTTGAGGGATCTATCATTCATTATCTAAATTTTGGGTGAGAGATTTAGAGAGACAAATTTCTTTTAGGGTTTTAGAGAAAACATTATGGAAATATAGTCCATGGGTTTGAGGGATCTATCATTCATTATCCAAAAATCTCTTTGTTCTTGGTATCCAAAGGTTTAGAGAGTGAAATAAAGTCCATGGGTTTCCTTTCCCCTTTATAAATCAAAATTTTACCTTATTTTTCTTCCAAAATTCAAGCAACTCAATCGAAAAAGACTTAGAGGGATCTTCTTTCAGGTGTTTCTAGCACAAAAAATAGTGGATTCATGTTAGAGGGGGTAAGATTCTAAGCTTTTGGAGACTCTTATCTTGGTTTGTAATTTTTTTTAGCTTTTTTGGTTATTTTGGGTATATTTTGGGGTCTCGTCCGGTACCCACCCCCGTGGGGCCAATATAATATTGTCACTTGAGAGTAACCTCATTTGCCTTTATAAGATATTTTTCGATTGCTGGGATCGATACAACCTCACCAGGTTGGTCCCGGATGGTTTGGGGGTACTGACCTGCCCTAGAACAAAACCTCTTTCAATTTTTACCTAGGTTTATGCATTTTCGTATCATTTTAGGATTCCTCCATAACACTAAGCCCATTTTCTCTGGTAACCGGACTAACTTATGTCATGTACCATAAATAACAATAAAATTAGTTAAGAATAGAGTCTAAAACTAGTGTTTTCTTAAAAAGTGCGTGTGTAACATAAATTTCCCATTTTAAATCTTCCTAATAAAAAATCATCCAAATCTAACTTATGAATACTAACTGAGTCTTGTTTGGTAAACTAAATGTGTCATGATGTTGTGATATATTCTCATGCTAATCTATGTGGATGTAGGTAGATTTAGTGTTAGATGCATGTTAGGTTTTTTTTTCCTTTGGGTATTCGTATTGTAAATCAAAATGTATTTATGGATCAAATGTATTTTGACCAATTGTATCCTGGGTTATGTATTATTTATCCCTCCCACATTAGGTTAGAAGCCTCTTTATGTTATTGTTTCCTTTATTCTTTCATTTATCGCTTTATTTACTTATTTATTGCTTTCCAAGTGTGGATGTTGTAAATGCTAACTTTAATAAAAAAAATAACTAGAATAATAATCAAAGTATCTTAAAGGTGGTGAGGTGTATGTAATTTTAACTCAAGTATTGTACAATTCAGCCTTAACGGATCCAAGTTCTACATAATTTCTCAGAAGAACTGATCTGGGTGACGACTTTGTTACATAGGCTAGAGGTTTAGGGCTCGAGTCATTCAAAACATTATTAATTTCGATATGTGCTAAAAAAACCCCCCAACGCTCCATCTCACTAAGTTAACACCTTGCATCATCCACGTGGGTGGAAAACGTCATCCGCTCATAGTGGCGACTCCGCTAGAGATCATTATTTTTTTAAAAACTTAAAGTCTAAACTTTGATGAGTATTGAAAAATCGTTAAATGAGTTTATCTAGCTCTAAAATATTTAACAAAAGCATAAGCATTAGATGGATTAGACTTAAGGTCAAGGTGCCAAATTTGTATTCCATCATTTGAAGAGAGCTAGAGAAGAGAATTAACAAGTCATGGCTGTAGGGACTTGTTTGCTTCTAAATTTTGTTATAAATGCTTTAAAAGATAAAGCTACCTTCACAAGAAGACCTTTTCTTCGACGATTCTCCAAATTGCAATTTAATAAGACATAGATCCCAATCTATTATGCTATGGGGTCTCCTTCTTTTCATGTCATTCTCTATGAATCTTCCTTGAAAGTGTAAGGCCTCTTGAACCAAGCTTTAGTCATTTTGTTTCCGTGCTCTCATGTTAAGATGGCATCCAACTAGTTCATGAGCTTGCCTTTAAATGTAAGGAAGAAGTGGGAAGCATTGTCTCAAGCATTTTGTATGCAATTTATTTACAATGAGAAGACAAGAGTTAGCATGCTTGAGTTGCACAACTGCAAGCAAAGGTATGATGAGACCTTTAATGAATATTGTCATAGATGGATGGCCCTTCATGTATTACTTTACCTCAGTCTAGGCTTTATGACTGAAGTGGATCTTTTTGTCAATGGATTGCTTCTTGGCTATCGTAATCATTTAGTGAAAGCCTCACTAAGGTTTCTGAGAATGCCAAGATGATAAAGCGTAGGATCTTGACAAGAGGGTACTAGGTGAATGTCATTGGATCACATTCAAATTTTATCATTGAAATGTTGATGCAGTTAAACCCTAGGGTTCACTCTACAGTGCTGGAACCAATGCTTAAGGATAACTTGGCCTATGAAATTGTGAATTCAACCACTACTCTTATAAAAATCTTGGGAGAGGAAGTCAAGCCTGTTGATGCTATCGGAAGTGATATGCCCATCCCAATTAACATTAATAGTTATTTTTTGAAGTTCGGTAAGTAAAAGAAAGTTGTGATAAGAGAAGAAGAAGTGGGTGCTGCGAGCCTTGACCCAAACCACCTAGAAAGTTATGAGTTAGAAGAAATTTCAATGTTGCATCCCATCTTAACTAGCCGTTTCACTTTGCTTCACTAAGCTAGGTATATCAACCGAATGAGACTAAGCATTTTAGGACCAGACATAAAGGTAGAGAAACTAAGCTCACCCCCGATGATTATCCTCCCCCACCATAGTTTGTTGACCCCCTCATAGAAGTTGATCCTTTGGTTAATCAACTCAAGAACACCCAAGCAAGCTCAATATTTTGTAATTGGTCACTCATCTAATGCACACCCCAAAGGCCTTGTTCAAAATCTTCTTGAAATGTATGCCACTATGACTACTTCTATTGTTGAGATGTGCACGATGATAGGTTAAGGTTTATCTCTAAGGGATAAGCTTGATGTGATAAGTTTTGATTGGTCAGATCTACCTACATAATTCAACAAGTATAACAAGGCTATCTTCATTCAGGTGATGGGTATGCTCTTAACATTTATCCCTTAAAGGTTATTCCTCATTAGGGCCTTAATAAATCAATGCTTGTAAACTCCAACACTATCATCTGAGCTTATGATAATACAAAGCATGAGTTCGAAGTGTTTGAGACAGAATTGAATGTGGGGAAGTTAATGCCCAAGTAACCTTCACCGTTATTAATATCCCAATCACCTAAATGCAAGAATAAGGTCCCGATCGAGTATCTTCATTTTTAGAAAAATATGGGAATGTTAATATAGTGTTTTGTCTATACTGCTCATGGAAAGGAGTTAGGTAAATATATCAAGGAATTCTAGATGCATTAGACCCCCAAACTTCTTGTCCCTCATTTTAGAGTAGGTTTTGCTCATCCCCACAATAAGGTCTTCAAGCATAAAAGGCTATTCTTCTGTAATATGGTTACATCTATGGCCGTGGGTAAGCTTTATAGAAACAGCATCCCGAACCTGTTTTGAAATCTTCAATTATGTGTTAAGCTAAGAGAATTTTTGCATGATAGGCCAAGAAGAGCCTCTTGAGAAAGTTCTTATTTCTTCTCTTGTCCATAACAAAGAAAAGGGTTGAGTTATGGAGGTTGACGAAATTGATAAATCTTCAAAGAAAAATTGATGATAGTCCTTCTGACTCCATGGATGAGGAGATTGAACCTATTGTAGACTCTCTCACCAAATCTCTCGTAGTCCTCATGAGAAAGGGATTGAAGTGATTTTAGACTAAGGGAGGCCACATTTTTATGTTCAAAATCTTGCTATGATTATGGTCGAGGTTGTGAAAAAGGGTAACATGAAGCTTAGTCATATTCAAGTGATGAATTTGGTTCTTGATCTTGAGGGAATGATGTTTGATTCTCCCAATAAACCTTCTGAAGGTAACCTCCTCCAATTACTCCTATTCCTGCTTATCAAGCCACCACTCCTTATAGCGAAGGCTCATCTTCTACTCCTCTTTTTTCCATGCATAAGATTACTCCTTCAATCATTTAGGCTTCATTATAGCTCCTCTTGGTGGATCCCTCACTCAACCTCCAACTTCTCAAGCTACTACGGTTCATGTTTTTGCTACCGCTAGTGTCAAGCTACCTGCATTGTTGCTACAAGAATTATCACTGATCTAGCTCAACCGCTAGCTCCTATAGAATTCCAAGCTCGTGCAGATCTAAGGGGTACTCTAGTGGACTTCATCAAAGAAGGCCGTTAACCTATAGAGGATGATATTTTTGATAATTTAACATTTCTAATGTTTTCAATGTGAACAACTCTTCTTGTGAGGCATTTTATGTAATATCTGAACTTTGCTTACTTTTTTGTGTTTAGCCTGATGGCACCATGCATTCATCTGAATCTACTCTTCTTTATCATACATGATGTTTCTTTACATGAAATTAACTTGGGTACAAACAAATCCCCCAAAATTGTAACTATATCAATTGATTTAAACTCTATCGAAAAAAGAGAGATTTAAAATGTGCTTCAACGTTACGTGAGTGCTTTTTTATTGTCATATGAAGACATGCTAGGAGTAGACAGAGAGATCGCAAAGGACATAATTCCTACTAATACAAAGTTCAGGCCATTGAAGCAGAAGTTGCGTTGACTGCGTCCATTATGGGAAGATATAGTTAAGGGAGAAGTAGCAAAGCAGCGTGTAGACAAATTCCTCAAGGTTGTCGAATACCCGACGTGGCTAGCAAATATCATCCATGTAGCTAAAAAGATTAGAATGTTAGGGTATATGTGGACTTCAGTGATCTCAATAAAGCATCGCCAAAGGATGACTTCCCGGTGCCTTAATTTTATTTATTGGTGGACAATGCTGCTAGGGCTTTGAGGTATTCCTTCATGGATGGTTTCTCAGGATATAATTAGATTCTCATGGACATTATTGAAAAGGTCAAGATGATATTCATCACAGAGTAGGAGGTGTACAGCTACAAAGTCATGCCATTTGGGGTTGAAAAACATTGGGGTAACTTACTAGCGAGCAGTGACAACTTTGCTTCATGACATTATCCATAAGGAGGTGGAAGTGTATGTCAAGGACATGCTAGTCAAATGTGCAACCCAAGAAGAGCACCTTGAATTGCTAGACCGTTTCCTCACAAGGATAGAGTACAACCTCCACCTCAATCCGAAGATGTGCATTTTCGATGTGATGTCTTGCAAGCTTTTAGGGTACATAGTAAGGTAAAAGAGAATAGAGATGGATTCATATAAGGTAAATGCTATCAACAACATGCTAGCTCCAAGAATAGAAAAGGAAGTGAGATCGTTTATAGGTCACTCAAGTTTGTCAGTTATTTCATAGCTTGATTGATTACCATTTGTTAGCCAATATTTAAGTTGTTGAAGAAGTAGCAACTGATAATCTAGAATGATTAGTTTCAATTACATTTTAACAAGATCAAGACATATTTGATTAATTCACTAGTCTTTAAACCACCAATTCCTAGTAAGCTTCTAAACCTCTATTTGACTATTGAAGAATTTCCAGTAAGGGAAATGCTTGTACAAGAGTGGGAAGAAAAACATGAGCATGTAGTGTATTGTTGAATAAGAAGCTTCTTGAGTATGAAAGCTGATATATGGTGGTTGAGAAGACATGTGCGACCATGGTATAGCTCACTAAGAAGCTGAGTCGTCACTTCCAATTGTATCGAATCCAAGGTGTAGCCAAGATTGATCTAATGAAATATCTATACCAGCCTCCGACCTTAGTTGGAAAGATCTCTTGCTAGTTGCTTCTTCTCTCCGAGTTTGATATTGAATATGTCTCTAAGAAGGTGATTAAGGGTCACACGGTTGCAAAATTCCTTTCTAATCAAGCCTTAGAGTGAGCGAATGATGCTTTGGACCCCTATGGTCATCGCAAGGTGACAACCCAGTGAACTGAGGTGTGTGGCTTTTACGAGAAAGATGAAACAAAGTTTTGGAAAAACTCAAAGTCTAAACCTCTAGCCCACATTACGGAGTCACCACTCGGATATACTCGTCCGGGAAATTCAGTACAACCTATATCTGTTAAGCCTAAACCACACCATTGTACAAAGATTGAGGTCTGGATGATGTGAGCATGGGATTTTGTACTGGCTCGCACGTTCGATGATGATTGCTTTTTGGGATTTTTATCCTTGAATCACACAATGTTCGGTTATCCAAAAATCTTCAAATGGGAGTGCTCCTCGTCACTACTTTATTTTAAGTACTTAAATTATTATTTAAGAACTTGGAAAACTTAGACTTTAGTAAAATATAAATAATAATTTTTTTAACCTATAGAAAATATTTTTAATATTTAAAAAAAATTAATTAATAAAAATAAAAAAAGTAGAAAAAATTGGGAACATTCGGCCTCGCCCGTAAATTGCGGCGAGGCGCGAAGCTGGCCTCGCTAGAACTCTGGAGAGGCTAGCCAGAGTTCTAGCGAACCTAGCCAGAACTCTGGCGAGGCTAGCCAGAAGTTCTAGCTAGCCTAGCTAGAACTTTTTTTCAGATCCCGAATTATTTTTGGGAAAATTCCCCTATAAATATCTGGGGAATTTTCATTGTTTAAGGATGGAAAAAATTCATAAAAAAGTTCTCTCTACAACGACGGAGAAATTTTTACAAGAAAAATATTATTTTTCTAAAGAAATAATTCTGATTTTCTCTACATTTCTTTTAAGGTTTCTTTGATTATATTCATATCCAAAACACGTTTGGATCCCAAATTTTATTATTTTCAAATCATTTTTTCCATCTTTTTCACAAAAATCCTCAGATATTCTTGGGCCTAAAACAAATTTAGTACCCGAGTCTGATTATCTTTTGGATAAATAAAAATTTATTTTCCACCCAAACACAATTAAAAAATGAACAAGGAACGCCCCGGCGATCATACGGATATGTCGAAGTGGATTCACATCGAAAGGGTAAGCCTTTTTATTACTAGTGCTGCTTCATCTCGTACTTCCTGTATTTTTCTTATTCTCATTTTATATGCGGACCTAGGAATTATTTTACTTTCCTTTATTGTATAAACATTGTAATACTTCTTATTCTTTTTTAATTTCTTTATATTTAAGAGAATACATGTTAGAATACCCCGACGAAGGGAATAAAAATTATTCCTGGATAACAGGCCTCACACTTTGCCATGTCCCCACTTTCACTAATAAAAAACGACCAACATACATGTTAATAAAAATGAATCTTTTTTATTCAAACCGGTAACTTTAAACCGTCAATATTTTAATTAGGCCACACAGGCCTTCTCAAAATTAAATCGAACATATGTGCAAATATTGTCCTATATCTTGTTCTAACCGTTGTGGATGCAGGTTAGATGTATGCCTAGGTTTTATTTTCCTACGGGGTATTGTTATTTCAATTATTTTTTGGAAATTGTAATTAATAGATTAGGTGGGCGGTTGCATCCCCCGAGGTTATGTAATCTTTAATCTTTACTTTTCCGCATTTATTTACTGCTTTATGTATTGATTTACTGCTTATCGCATACAAATTAAATCATACATTAAAACTAAAAAATGACATAAGTGCGAATATTCATAATTAAGAAATACGATTTTTTATAGATGTAATATAATGTGATCCAATAAGAAATAAGCAACTTATCTCGAACCCGAATCTTTGTGTCTTAGTGGATCATCCCCCGAACTTTAAGCCTCATAGGACTCTAATTCTTGGAAAGTGCAAATATAGGTGGCGACTCTACACTAAGAGATGGCGGATTTCGGGTTTAACTGATTTAAAAATGTTTTTGCTTCCTCAATCAAACTTTATTCGGGTCCTCGACCTAGTACTTTTTAAACACCCCGGTGGTCCGCGCCTCTCAATCCACTTGCTTTTTGCCCAATGCTCAGTGTCGTCCGCTCATAGTGGTCACTCCACTAGGGATTTTATTTTTTAAAGATTTTAGATTTTATATAAGTGCTAAAAATTATTGATCACATTATTCTGTTTTCTCTTAATTATGACATATTCATAAATTCCGCATTGCAATAGAAGGGATTAGCTCATAAGTCTAAGGTACCCTTATTATCGTGAAGCTTTCTCTTCTACTAATCTGCATCTCTGAGAAAAGATAGTACTTGAGCAAGTGGAGCACTTGTTGCCATATTGCATATACCTCCCTCATTAGAAACCATTTAGGGAGAGGCTTGGAGAGTATTTTAGTGCAACAAGAACCTTCTACATCAACAACCCATTTACAAACATCATGTAAATAAACCATAGTATTTTCCCTAGGGTGTTACCCAACAAACATCCATGCATTATATTTTTCTTGCAGGTGCGCTCCTTAGTATCTTCATGGTACTAAGATGAACCAAACTTAAGATAGAGACTAGCCAAAAACCCTACACACGGGAGTTGTATGGTTGGAAGTTGGAACGTTGCACGCTTTGTGCTACGTACTTATTATTGTATAGATGTCATGCTAACAATGAATCTTAGTGCAGACACTCGAACACACACACTCTCATAATGTTAATATGATGTAACATAATGTCTTCTCATCATCATACTTAGGATTAGTTGACACTTGAGATAGTGTCGCTATGGGACAACATAAAACCGCTTAGAAACATCACTTACCCCTTTTCAGCAAAATGTCCACTGGACATTCGGCTACTAGCTCGTACAAGGTGAACATACCTTTCTTTTACTGTGTGATGTCCACTTGACATCCAAAACTTAGCCCACAAGGGGCAATAATATATCCCACAAATTACCTATGAGATGTCCACTCGACATCCAACTCATAGCCCATACAGGGCAATCACACATACTACATAGCCCAAACAGGGCAAATACCTACCGAAACCTTTTTTTCCCACATCACATGATATCCCTGCTTACATTCGAACCTAAGCCCACATGGAGCGAACTTATTTCAAAAATCTTACCTTACCAAATCTTTAAGGCTATAAGCTTAATAGCCGAACCATCTGCCCACACGAGGTAAAGATTCATGTATCACCACATACCCTCAAATAGCTATGACCATACAAGCATCCAAAACTTCGCCCTAATTGGGTAAAAATAATCAAATCATTCATTAGATAGCTACATACGGTAGTTATTTTCGTTTAATTAGGGTATGTCACACTACTTATCCGAAATCAATTTAACCTCCTCATTCCATGAGATCTAGTCATAGTACGAAATCTCAAACTATTGATATATTACCACATGGTAATTTGGTCACTTCATATACACCATTCATGTTACGATGTCACAAAGACATCGTACTAATCTCAAATCCAATCCCAGGTGTTGGATTTTCATTTCCACTTATTTCTATTTTTATCTAACGACTAACCTGTTTGCTTCAAATGGATTGACAAATGTATTATTTATCTCACATCATGGCATGCTAACCCCTTGTGAATGCATCCATAACATTAAACATCTCACGCATTTTTTCGCATCATGAATCATGTCATGAATCCCAAACGCATGGTCTGATCTTCTACTTGTGTATCAAAGGGGCTTGGAAAAGGCCTAGTCGCCACCTGGTTCGCATTTCTCCAATCATGGGGAATCTAGAGGGGTTTCCGTACACTGACTCAAGTGAGGACTCGGGTTCAGACTCAGATTCAGTTCAATGTACATCTATCATGGCCAATCCACCAGCATAAGGAGTGGGGGAGGATCACTCTATCCTTACGAGACAAAACTCTCAATAGACACATTAGTTATTGGAGAGCGCTGAGATTGCAACCTCCTTGAATGCCTTTGCCAACAGAGAATAACTAGCATTGCTCATTCGCCAACATGCCGGGAGAGCTCAGAATGCGGTGTCCATCCTGGAGGTCACCCTTAATAATGACGGTCTAACTAGTTGGCCTGAAATAGGGGGACCTTCTACCTCGCATGCAATGCACCCAAATCCTACTACCATTTATCAATTTGGGGTAGGACAAAGTCAGCTGAACTAGGCTCAGAATGGGTAGCCAAGATATAACTTTGCATATCCTTCTTAGAATCAATTCTTCCCAAGATAAATTAGGCAGTAGTCATTCGCACCAAGGCCTTTTTATCAAGGAATGACCCAACTGCCTATTCCTTGTTGGAGTACGTCAGTTACCTCACAGTTCCAGGCACCTCAATTGCCCAATTTTGCTGCAATTTTGCTGCATTTCCCTAGGGGTAATATAACTCTTATCCAAGCACAGGGAACGCCATCCTCCAATAACCAGGAATGGCGGAATTATGGCAACAGTTCTTGGCCACTCATGGCAGCCATCTCATGAATCCATAACCTTAACAACCAACAATCGAGGATTAAGACTGGAGACCCGCGCACTCACTTAACGCATTATAAAAGAATGTGGGATCTGGAGACCCGCGCACTCACTTAACGCATTATCTAATGGTGATGAGAGCATTAAGGGTCAAGGGATGGACAATCCCGTGAGGATACGGTGCTATAAAGGAAAGCCCACGTCATCATCGATCGGGGATAAAGAAATCACCAGTCCACCGGTCAGGTATATTCCCAATCCCTTCGCTACATTTCGTGTGATCACACTGGTTATCAAACAGTAATGATCACACGAGGGCACGAGGGGCAGCTGTGAGCACGGGATTTTGTAACAGGTCGTGCTTTCGATGATTACAGCTTTTTGAGATTTTTATCTTTGAATCACACAGTGTTCGGTTATCCAGAGATCTTCAAATGGGAGGGCACCTCGTCACTAATTTATTTTAAGGACTTGAACTATTTTTAAGAGAACTTCGAAAAATTAGACTTTAGTAAAAATTAATTAATATTTTTTTAACTAATAGAAAATATTTTTTATTTTTATAAAAAAAAATTAATTAATAAAAATAAAAAATAGAAAAAATCAGGGCTATTCGACCTTGACCGTGAATTGCGACGAGGCGGGAAGCCAGCCTCGCTAGAACTCTAGCGAGGCTAGCGAGAACTCTGGCGAGCCTAGCCAGAGTTCTCGCTCTGGCTTCTGGCTAGCCTAGCTAGAACTTTTTTTCAGACCCCGAATTGTTTTTGGGAAAATTTCATAATAAATATCGAGGGAATTTTCATTATTTAAGGACGGAAAAAATTGACAAAAAAAAAGTTTTCTCTTGACAACGACAGAGAAATTTTTACAAAAAAAATAATATTTTTCAAGAGAAATAATTCCAACTTCTACATTTCTTTTAAGGTTTCTTTAATTATATTCGTATCCAAAACACGTTTGGATCTCGAATTTAATTATTTTCAAATCATTTTTTTCCATCTTTGTCACAAAAATCCTCGGATATTCTCGGGCTTAAAACAAATTTAGTGCTCGAGTCTAATTATCTTTTGGATAAACAAACATTTATTTTTCACACAAACACAATTGAAAAATGAATGAGGAACGCTCCCGGGGATCATACGAATACACCGAAGTGGATTCACGCCGAAAGGGTAAACCTCTGAGTTCTTAGAGCTGCTTCATCTCGTGCTTCCTGTATTTTTCTTATTCTCGTTTTATATGTGGACCTAGGAATTATTTTATTTTCCTTTATTGTATAAACTTTGTAATACTTCTTCTTCTTCTTCTTTAATTTTTTTTAATTTAAGAGAATACATGTTAGAATACCCACACGAAGGGAATAAAAATTATTCCCGGATAACAGGCCTCACACTTTGCCATGCCGTCATCTTCCTTAATAAAAAATGACCAACATATGCGTTAATAAAAATGAATCATTTTTATTCAAAACAATAACTTTAAACAGTCGTTATTTTAATTAGGCTACTCGGGCCTTCTCAAAATTAAATCGAACGTACATGCAAATATTGTGCTAACCATTGTGGATGCAGGTTAGATGTATGCCTAGTTTTTGTTTTCCTTCAGATATCATAATTTCAATTATTTTTTGGGAATTGTAATTAATAGATTAGGAGGCGGTTGCATCTCCCGAGGTTATGTAATCTTTAATCTTTATTTTGCCGTATTTATTTACAGCTTTATCTATGGATTTACTACTTACTGCATACAAATTAAATCATACATTACAACTCAAAAATGATATGAGTACGAATATGCATAATTAAGAAATACGGTTTTCTATAGATGTAATATAATGTGATCTAATAAGAAATAAGCAACTTATCCAGAACTCGAATCTCTGTGTTTTAGTGGGCTGTTCCCCGGACGTTAAGCCTCACAGGATACTAATTCCTTGAAAGAGCTAATCCAGCTGGAGACTCTACACTAAGAGATAATGGATTCGGGTTTGACCGATTTAAAAATGTTTTCGCTTTCTCAATCAAACTTTTCTCGGGTCCCTAACCTGGTACATTTTCAGTTTCACTTAACCACCCCGGTGAACAGCACCTCTCATCCCACGCGCTCTCGGCCATCGCTCTGTGCCGTCCGCTCACAGATGAGTTACCTACATCATAGTTATTTGCGTTATGATTACATACCACCACCATTAAATTATGTTGATTATTTCTAGTCATTTTCAATTTATGTTGAGTAATTTAAAGCATTCACAAGCGAGAAAGCGATAAATAATAAATGCTGTAAATAAACACGTAAAGAAAATAAAGAAAGGAAATAAAGTAAAATGTTTCTAACCTAGGGGGGTAGGGATTAAATCATACAATTTTTGGGGTAATAAAAATGGTGCTAAATACAATTTTTATCTACAAATACCTTGCATTTTACATAAACAATACCAGAATGAATAAAATCCTAACATACATCTATGTTGCATCCACAAAGGGTTAGCACAATTTATATGACACACCACAAGTAAGGTTAGTAATGCCCGTTCAAACCAAATTTATAGTACTTCACAGTACTTAATTTTGAAAATAGCAAATTACTTAGGATAGTGAAATAAATTAAATACTAGTTATAGACTCTTAATTAAGCAAGTTCAACTTGAGTTTGTTTTGAGGAAAACAACTCAGTTTTACATTAGCTTAGCTAAGTGATGATTGAGAGTAGGAAAAGCTGAGTTGTTTTATACTATATAGTTTATGCGATATAACTTAGCTTTAGTTTAGTAGTTTCTTACTTAGTTTTTAAATAAAAAACTAATTACCTTTTGACACTAATTTTATATATAAATCTTATACGTTTAACTTATTTTGTGAAGACAAAATATTCTATTTTGTGATGGTAAAGACACTAAAACCGAGAAGGATATTTACGTGATCCTCCCTGCCAAAAGGTATCAGCATAGAATGTTGGAATAACATTACTAGTGTCTAAATAAAAAAGGTATCAATACAGAATGTTAGAATAACATTACTAGTGTCTAAATAAAAAAGATATTTTCTGACATCCATCATTTTCCTGTTCATGCCATCTTCAGCATTAGCAAAAACATCCAACTATAAATAATTTTGTTGCATCCTGCACACCACTCTCAACAAAATTGGTTGAAGATATATGAGTCATTGATGAGATAAAGATTAACAGATTAATCTCCCACTTCAACATTCAAAATCACTCTCTCTAAACGTTCTGAAATTTGTTTTAACAAGTTGTGGAGAGAAGTGATTTTGAAGATCAAGTCATGACGAGAAGTTTACAATGCTAGTACCAGTCCTTCTACAACTATAAATAGAATTTAGAGTAGATGTTTACAACTTGGTGAATCAAATTGAATTTCTTAAAGATGAAACTCTGCTAAAGAAATCACCACATTCAAAATTCCAACTCAGGCATTCCTAAAGCAAACAACCAACACTCACCTGGTTTAAGAGAGAATTCAGATACACTTAGAATTCTAGCTAAATCTCCTACATTTTGTAGTTTTTTTATTTTCATTCTAAAATTTGTGTGAGTTAGTTTAGGAAGGGTACATAAACTGAGTTGAGTGGTAATTAGAAAGGAAGGTACTTGCTGTAACTCATTCCACCCACTGTCAAAGGCTTCTATGCTTATTTAATGGAGAGATACACTAGTGGATTTAAGCTCAAATAAGGAATCTAAGAACTAGAGGTAGGCTAGAGGCCTAACAATGATAAAATTGATCTATTTTCTTTCCTTACCTTTTATTATATCTTTGGCATATTATGCTCATTCATCATCTCTTGATTTATATAAATTGCTTGAAAACAATCCTGACTTGAGTAAGTTTTACTCAGCTCAGTTTGCAAATAAACTAAGTCAGACCAAGCTAAGTAGTTTATATTTTTGGCATCAAAGTTGCACTCAACACAGTACACTTAGCACATATTAAAAATAACTTGGTAATCAATTTTTAAATCTATAAAGAACAAGTTAATTTGCATTCACCCCCACTAAATGATTATTAAAGCTTACGTAGACCAACAAGTGGTATGAAAGTAGTTACTCAACTTAAGACTTAACAATCTTGAGTAATATGATCCGATGGCTTAAAATAATTCCTCCTAAACTTTCGGTCATAGACAAATGACACTCCTTCAAGAAAGAATGTCTTTTACCAGGCCTTCACTCTTTGATCATCAACATTACATGTTTTGAAAGAATCGAATGAAAAATTTCACACCATCGCAAAGCATGTAAACATGGCTAGCAATTGAGTTAGGACCTCGAATTCCTACAATAGTCAGGAATGGAGAACGTTTTCTTATTAACCTAGAGGATTACGATGATGTTGACCTAAGGCTCCTTAGGGGGTATGCGTTAGTAATCAAATACTTACATTGCAAAGTACTCAGGGTGCGAAACACCATAAGAGATTTAGAGGAAGTTAGAGGTCACTTACGAGGGGATTAACAAAGTAAAGGTGTCCAAGATAAACTTGATGATCCAAGAGTAGGAGTTGTTCTTGATGAGCACTAATGAAGGTATTCAATACAAGAATAACAAGTTCATTAATATCATTAATGAACTCAAAAGACTAGGTAAGGACTTCACCGTAAAAGAGATGGTGAAGAAGATCCTTAGACTTCTCACCAAGGAGTGGGATGCAAAGAAGAGCGCGATAAAGGAGACTCATGATTTGAAAACCTATAGCTATAATGATCTTATATGAACATTGCTAACTCAAGAAATGCCCCTAAGAAAATATAATGATGATTCCAAGAAGTGGAAAGGCAAGGAAAATAAGGACAAAGTAATTATCCTCAAGGCTGACTCATCTGATGATAACCCAATAGATGATTCTAATGAGAAAATGGTGCTTATAACCAAAAGATTGAAGTACTTCATGAAGAAAGGTGGGAAATTCCAAGAAGAATTTTCCTAGCAAAAAAAAAAGCCAACTCAGCATGGAAGAGTAGCTAAGGAAGGATAAAAGAAAGAGTACATCAAATACATCAAGTACTTTGGCTGCGGAGGAAAAGGTTACATCCAATTGTCCTATCCTAAATCAAAGAAGGATAGATTCAATAAGAAGTTTGGGCAACAACATGAGGCACTTGCTGCCACATGGAGCAACTTGGAAGAATCTTCATCATTTGATGAGAAGTAAATGACTTTGCCAACCTCTTCTTAATTGTGATTGATGGAGATAAAGCTCAAAGCTCAGCATCAACATCAAATGGAAACCAATCCACTACTGACTCTGATGTTGAGAGAAACAAAGGGAAAAACACCCTAGCTGAGCTACATTCTGAAATTTATTTATCAATAAAAGAATTTATCCTGTTACTCTTTGGTGTTACGAAACTGACAAATCAATCAAGAAAGAACATTGACGAGATAGTGAGGATAAGTGAGGATTTGGAAGATACTATTTCTTCCTTATCCTTTGATATCCTCTTTGCTAAGTATCAAGTGTGGTATAATAGCAAGATCATTAAACAATTATAAGAGTTGATCACTGAGCTAGTAGCTTTGAAGAAAGAACGGGTTCCACCTGAAGCCAACAGCTCAGCTCTGAGTAACCAAACTTGCAACTCTAGAAAGGAGAAGAAAACTTCTCCAAAGAGGAATGTGAGCCAGCCTAAACCAAAAGCGGTTTGTGGCTTTTGTAGGAAGGCTGGATATGCGACTATGTTATGCAAGCATAAAAATGGTTATTATGACTAGTATGACTGTAGTAATTTTAGCTTTTCTAACAAAGGAGGACCTAGCTCAAAAGCATGGTTAGCAAAAAAGTAAATTGTCACGGGTTTACCCAATATTAGCTTTAGAAAGATAGGATTTACTCAGCTTGTCAACTTACGAAGTAGGCTAGAAAGTCATTTAGATCAACTAACAATGTAGTAACTAAGAGACTGTTGGAGCTCCTAAACCTGGACCTTTTAGGCCCAATTCAACCTATAAGCATGGGTGGAAAGAGATTTCCTTGGTGGTTATGGATGACTTCACGAGATTCACATGGGTAGTCTTGCTGAGTAGCAAAGATGAAACCTTTGAGTCTTTTGTCAAACTCAGTAAATGTAAAATGAATGAACTAGGAACTAAAATTTGTAGAATCTCAAGCGATCATGGATATGAATTTGAGAATTTCCATTTCGAAAAATTATGTTCAGCTCATGGTATAGACCACAACTTTTTTGCTCCTTATACTCCTCAACAAATTGGGGTTGTAGAGAGGAAGAAAACAACCATAATTTAGCTGGCTCGATCCATTCTTAGTGATAACAATTTACCAAAGTACTTTTGAAGAGAAGTTGTTAACACAGCCTATTGAACCTAAGTTAATATTACTTCACAGTACTTGAATTGTTTTGGAAATAAAAAATTGACTAGGGTAGTGAAATTAATTAAGTACTAAGTAGACTCTTAATTAAACAAGTTTACTTTAGTTTGTTTAGGGAAAATTAAGTCAATTTACTAAGTTTTAATTAAATTATGGCTTAGAGTAAGAAAAGCTGATGTAAGTTGAGTATTGCGTAGTTTATAAGATATAGACTTAGCATAGCTAAGTAGATTTTATTTGTTAAAAGCTGAGTAACTTTGTGAAACTTGGAAATAATATGACCCTTTCGCTTTTCACTATTTATGTGAAACACAAAATTTTCCTTTAGTGCTTTTTTAGGTAATAGGCGTTGAAATTAAAAAGGATATTCAAGTGGTCCTCACAACAAAAAGGTGTCAGTACGAAATGTTGGAGATTTCTCACTAACGTCTAAGGAAAAAGGCATGTTCCAATATGCACCATTTTTCGAGTGTCCCCGCACTACTCTACAACGTCAACAAACCTTCAAATCAAAAGCTTCTACATTGCATCTCACATGCTCCTCTCTCATATTAGATTTTCTAGAAGAAATGAGTTTTTAATGCATCAAAATTAACAGATTAATTTCGCGCTTGAATATTCAAATTCTTTATCCCTAAACGTCCTAGAATCTGTTTCAAATGGGAAGATTCAAAAGCTGTAAAGGGAAGACAAATTGAAGAACATGTAACGATGAGAAGTTTGCAACGGCTACCTCCAACTCTTCCAAGTATAAATAGAAGATTGAAGTAGACATTCAAACTTAGTGAATCACAACAAATTTCTTAAAAGCTGAAAAATATTGTCCAAAAAATCACAACATTCAAAAATTACTATTTCAAGTAATCTAAAGCAAATGCTTAGTTTCCCATATGTTTGTAATAAAGAGAAATCAGATTAGCTTAGAAGTTTAGCTAAGCTTTAACCATTGTAAAAGGATTCAACACTTTTTATAAGTTGAACTCCTTCATTCGCAATCTTTTAATCAAAATCTATGAGTAGTATAGGAAGGGTACGTAAACTGATTGTGAGTGGTAGTTAGAAAGAAATATACTTTTTATAATCAATCTACCCACTGTAAAGGCTTCTCCACCTAAGGAAGGAAAGAAATCATTAGTGTTAAAGCTCAAAAAAGAATCTAGGGACTAGAGGTAGGCTAGGGGCCGAACCAAGATAAAATCTGAGGTGTAATATTTCCTAATTCTTTTATTGCCTTTATAGTGTTTTGCTCATTCATCATTTCTTTGTTTCATCAATTTTGCTTGAAAAACAAATCAAAGCTGAGTAGTTTACTCAGCATTGATTAAAGATAAACTATATTAGCAAATTTGAGTACTTTATAGGTTTTTAGACTAGCGCACAGATTACTTAATTTGCACCCATCTAAAAACTAAACTTAGAATAAATTTTTATAAATATTAAAAAACAACAAAGTAATCGCAATCACCTTCCCTCTACTTGATAATTTAAGCTAAAGTTGAACAACAAGTGGTATCAGAATGAGAGCTTAGCTTCTAGACTCATTATCAAAGAGTTAAAGATCCAAATGGCTTACAATAATTTTAGTTTTGACTTAGGGGAAACAACACTCCTTAATGAAAGAATGTCTATGAAAGGCTTCCACTATTAGCAGGAAAAGCTTCATTCAATCCCAAAGCATGCAAGAATGGATATCAATAGAACAAGGCCCTAAAATTCCCACTATATTGAAGGATGGGGTACATGTTCCAGTTGACTAGAGGATTATGATGATGGTGTCTTGGGGCTTCTGAATGGAATGCAGTTGCCATCAATTGCTTACAATGTGGGCTAAATCTTAGATAGTATAATAGGTTCTTGGGCTACAAGATAGCATAAAAAGCTGGAGGAAGCTAGAGATTACCTATGACGGGTCTGATAAAGTTAAAGAGTCAAAGATCAATCTCATGCTCCGAGCGTATGAGTTTTTCTTGATGGGCGCCAACGAGGGTATTCAATACATGAATACCAGGTTCATTAATATCATTAATGAATTGAAGAGATTCGGCATAGAATTCACTAAAGAAGAGATGGTGAAGAAGATTCTCAAAATTCTCATAGTTGAGTGAGATGCCAAGAAGACCACCATCGAGGAAGCTCATGATCTTAACAGCTACAGCTATAATGAGTAGATAGGAACCTTGCTTATGAGGAAATATATTGATGAATCCAAAAGGAGTAATGGCATAGAGAAAGAGGGTAGAACCATTATCCTTAAGGCTGGGGAAGGCAAGTGCGTTCTAGAAATCAAGTTGCTGGAGAACGAACAATTATATTTATTTGTCAATTAGATTTATTTATTTTTGTTTTTGTTTTTGTTTTTGGTTTTAAGTATTTATATTTTGTTATTAACATATTTTTCTTGATTTTTCACTGATTTTTCTTTCTGGCATGTGCATGCCAAGTACGCATAGTTCAGGTGAAAATTGGTCGTCTTTCGAATCAGAAATAGAACAATTTGGTAAGAGCAGAAGATAAATAATTAAGAGAAAAAGAAAAATGATGGCTAACGAAGAACAACCAAATCATGATCAACCTCAACAAAGGCTCATGGATTATGTCATTCCGACCATCAACAGTAATAATCAAGGAATTGGTAGACCACCAATTAATGCAAATCAGTTTGAAATCAAGCCAGCATTGCTTCAAATGATCAGCAATAATATGCAATACTATGGTCTACCCAATGAAAATCCGAATGCTCACATTGCAAACTTTCTAGAAGTCTATGATACTTTCAAAATGCCCAATGTTCCTGATGAACCAGTTAAACATTGCTTATTTCCATTTACGCTCCGTGACAAAGCGAAAGTTTGGTTAATTCATTACCCCCAAATTCAATCACCACTTGGAATCAATTAGCACAAGCCTTTCTAACTAAATACTTTCCTTTAGCCAAAACCACAAGACTCATTAAAGAAATCACTTCCTTTACTTAAAAGGATAGTGAATCCCTATACGAAGCCTAGGAATGTTATAAGGAACTTCAACGAGTTTATCCTCATCATGGATTACCCTAGAATGTGATTCTGCAAACTTTTTACAATGGAATAAATCATGCAACAAGAGGAGCGATTGATGCTATGGCTGCAGGATCTCTTATGAAGAAAACTAGTTAAGAAGCCATTGATCTTTCGGAAGATATGGAAAATAACAATAGTGTGTGGCCAGTGGAGAGAGCATAAGTAAGTACTACTAATCCTACTCATTCGCATGCTACATCTACATCTTCTAGTTTAGTTAAAAAGGTCAATGAATTAGACCCTATATCTGTTATGCAAGCACAAATATTTGCATTATCTCATAAGATAGATAATATGCTTATAAGTAAGAGTAACCCTTTGACATGTGAAAATTGTGGCCAAATAGAACACACTGCTTTTGAGTGCAATTTTAACCCATGGGGAGAAATTAAGTTATGTTCAAAGTTAAGGGACTTCTTATAACAATAATGGAAATAATTATAGGATTTCTAATTGGAAGTATGGTGAAAATCAATAAAAGAATTATCAGAGTACTGATAGAATATGACAGTTGGCCAGTAAGATAGATAAGTTTCTGGAAGGAGTTTGTAATAAGCAATCAAAGACTAAGACATGTTACAAGAAGTTAGAGAAGTTAGAGAATAAGATGGATCAGATGTTTAAGAATCAATCATCTTCTATTCATAATTTGGAGATACAAATTGGTCAATTAACGAGTGTAATTTGATCTAGAGGAGAAGGCCATTTACTTGGTAACATAGAAGGAAATCCTAAGGAAAATGTGCATGCTATAGCCCATCATAGTGGTAAATTACTAGATAAATTAGATCCTTCGAGTATGCTTGCTAATGATGTTGTTGAAGTGCCGGATGATTATCTGAGTAAATCAAATGAGAAAGTAGGAGTAGATGAACAACTTAATTCCGGGAAGGTTAATCCCCCTCAACCACCATTTCCTCAAAGAATTAAGAAGAAGAATGAAGATAAGCAATTCATTGAGTTCATCACCAAACTTAAAGGTCTGGAAATTAATCTTTCCTTCATTTAAGCCATTACACAGATTCCAAACTACGGTAATTTTATTAAAGAACCTTTATCTTGTAAGCATAGTTTAGAAGGAATATCGAAAGTATCTTTAATTGAAGAATGTAGCAAAATAATAACTGCTACAATGCCCACTAAACTTAAAGATCCGGGAAGTTTCACAATACTGTGTAAACTTGAAAACATTTCCTTTCTAAAATGTTTATGTGATCTTGGGGCTAATATAAATCTTATGCCTTTATCGATCTTCAAAGAGTTGAAGCTTGATGATGAAGTTAAAAGGACAAATATGGTCTTGCAATTGGTCGACCAGTCTATTAAACGTCCTTATGGCATAATAGAAGATGTGCTAGTTAAAGTGGATAAGTTTGTTTTTCCAACAGACTTTGTTGTGCTAGATTTTGCATATGATGAAAAATGCCCTATAATCTTAGGAAAATCTTTTAT
>CATIWQ010371153.1:0-37916 GCA_949673415.1 Euphorbia schlechtendalii
GCTCGGATGGAAGTTGAGGTGAAATAGCAAGCTGATGAGGAAGAAGATGTCATTGAGGTAGAAGAGACATTACACCAGAATAATGGCAAACTAGAGGTTTTTGAATAAACTGAAGCCCAAGGGGACTCCAAAAAGATCAAAGTGGACTTTGAAACAATTAGTGTTGGTGCTGTAGCCCATGTGGAGGAAGGAATTACCAAAGCAAAAGGTACCTAGTGCAAGCGCTCTGCCACCAACAGACTACTAAAGAAAAATATACAGATGGTGAGCAGCGATGAGGATGTTGGAGAAACTGAAACCCTTAATCAGGAAGAATTCAATTTTCACGATCCCAATATCCCCACACCCTCATTCACTTAGTTTGAGAATCTTTCCACTCAATCTGAAATACCTCAAGGTGACCCATCCTTTGGTCAAATTGCTAACCTAGAGGTACTCTTAAATCCAACCCCATTTTTTTGTAAATCCCTAAATTCCTTCTCCTATACATCTTCAAATTCTAGTCCTCTAAATCCCTTAGTTTCTACTCCTGTAGATACCAAAATTCCAATCCCTTCCGTAAATCCTCAACCTTCTTATATAGTAAATTTCCCAGTAAATATTCCTTCTTCTTCTAACAATACTGAAGATTCTTTTTCCTTTCCTTCTTCTCCTCTCCACACTCAAAACACCACTTCTTCTCCTTCACCAAATGATCAAACAACAATAATACTTTCACCTGTAAAATCTAAACCAACTCCCACTCCTTCAATGTACAAATTTCTAAACCAACCACTTTTTCAAACCCATCCTTGACCCCTCTAATCCAATTAGAGAAGTTCTTGATGCCGAGAACTCCGCTAAGTATGGAAAAACAAGTTAGGAAGGTATCAAGGAAAATTTTATAGCCAATAAAGTACCTACCTCCAACAGCAAGCCAATCCAAGAGGACTTGGCTGATTCAGCCATCTTAACATAGATAAGAGAGTTGGCAAGGAAGAAATTTCCAACGCTTAAGTCAAATGCTGAGTTAGATGGAGTAGTAAGAAAATTGTTACTAGCCTAAGAATTGACAAAATTATCCACTATGCTAAAGGCTAAGCTACTTGAGTTCGATGAACATTCAAGCTTACCCTCTAAATCTATCTACTACGAAGAGTTTGAGAAAATTCAAGGTAGTTTGTTTATGATTCGTAATCATGGAGCAAAGAAAAGCACCAAAAGCTTGGTGGATAAGATTGCTCTAATCTTAACCGGCTAGTTTGATTTTATGGCTCAACTCAACGTAGCTATTACATCTATCCCCACATCTATTGCTCTCTCTAACATGGTGGCAGGAAAGATAAAGGGTAGTGTAGATGATGCTATTGAGTATTTTGAGTACCACTATGGAAACTCAAGCTATATAGTTTCACAAGTTTAGAGAAGAGAAGGCCTAAATAAAGAAGAGCACAGATCGAAATATCGAGAACGTGCTGAAAGAAGCTGAGATAACAAAGGATATCAGGTACAGCATGGCCAAGGTGATGGACAACATAGCCAAGCTCGTGGTGAAGCTTGATCGGGTAATCAAGATCGTTGATGTAGTAGCCAAGAAAGTTGACAAGCAACTCGTTCTGAACATTGACTCTTTCACAGATAAGTTCGATGCTGTTTGTAAAGAAGTCAACAAAAACACGATTGAATCTATCAAGAAGGTAAAAAGGCTATTTTTGAGGCCATGAGTAAACTTTTCCTAGAGCCCACTAAGTCAATAGACTAGGAAAATGGTCTCCCAATGCATAAAAAGTTAAATGTGGTTAAAGTAGAGATTGAAGATCGATAGAAGAATGTGAATTAGCTGGTGACCACAAGAATATATGCTGAGAAGGATATTGATTTCACCATCAGATCCTTATCATCTATTTGTCCAAGGATCCTCGACATGGAAGTAAAGATGAAGATTGCATTATCTACCTCGGATTTCAAAGCTCTATTGTAGTGCTTTCAACAATTCATGTGACAAGGATTCGATCAGATTGCCCATCTTTCTAGGTGCCATCACTTGCTTCTCTATAAGCTAAATGATCAAGAATTCTTAACAACTAAGGGAAAAGAGGTGCTAGAGCAAGAGATTTCTCCACTTATTATTGGCAGGCAGGAGGATATTCAGTCTTCTTTGGACTCCTTTAACATCTGTCTTGAACAAATCGTAAAAAACCAGATAACAAAGTGGGAGAAGGTAGTTGAAGATGCAACTAGAACTACAAATTGGAACAAGTCTTCTCTTCCTAAGGGTACTCAACATCAGCATCAGCATCAAAATTAGTAGCAAAATCAATCAGCTCTGAATAGCCTTCTTCTTCTTAGCAGCCCAAATAAAATGTTATTTAGTATGGGTAAAAACTTGTAATAGATAAGACTTCAATGCAAAGTGAGCTCAGAACACAGTTTGTGTACTGACTGAGTATTTTATAATATTGATAAAAATTACAAGTGTTGCATATTCAAGTTAAGAGCTTCTTAACTTTATATTTTGCTATGTATGTTTCTACTTATGAATTGATGAGGAATACACATAAAAGACCAACCTTAAAGAGAAGCTGAAGTAAGATAAAATCTAAAATCGAAGAAAATTCCTCTAAATATGGGGGAGTTGAGCTGACTGAAGAGAATCCACTTAGTATGGGGAGTCCACACTAACCAAGGAGTACACTCAGCATGAGGGAGTCTTACATCATCTATCCGGTATTCCTATGTCTTTAAACTATTTATTCAATTAATCTCTTCAACTACCAAGTTTGTTATCTATTCAGAAATGGGGGAGATTGTTGAACCCAAGTTAATAGTACTTAAAATGTTTTATAGATAAAAAACTGACTAGGATAGTGAAATTAAATAAGTATTAAGTAGAGTCTTAATTAATCAGTTTACTTGAGTATGTTTATGGGAAAACAACTCAATTTACTAAGTGATTAATTAAGTTATGGCTTAGAGTAAGAAAAGTTGAGTTAGTATAGTACTACATAGTTTATAAAGATATAGACTCAGCGAAGCTGAGTTAGCTTTTATTTATATAAGCTAAGTAGTTTCAAAACTTAGAGAAATTAATGACACATGTGCATTTGATAGTTTCTGTGAGAGAAAGAATATTCTCTTTGATGCTTTTCAAGAGAAAAGGCACTGAAATCAAAGAAGATATTCAAGTGGTCCTCACAAACAAAAGGTGTTAGTACGAAATGTCAATGAATCCTCACTAAAGTCTAAGACAAAAGGAATCTTCTAACATGTTTCATTTCTCAATGTCTCCACATAACTCTACAACATCAACAAGTCAACCATTCATAGAAATCCATGTTTCATCTCACGCACCTCTCTTTCAAGACAAATTGCTTGAACATAAATGAACTTTTGATGCTTTCTATTAACTGATTAATCTCGTTCCTCAACAATCAAAAAATCTGTCTCTAAACTTCCTAGAATTTGTTTCAAATCGAAAAATTTAAAAGATTTGAAGTGAAGAGAAATTGAGGAAGCTGTCAAGATGAGAAGTTTGCAATGACTACTTCCAAGACCTTCAACTATGAAGAGAAGACTGAAGCAATTGTTCAAACTCGATGAATCACCTCGAATTTCTTCTAGAGCTGAAACTATGTTCAATCAATCACAACATTTAGAAATTCCAACTCAAGCTATCAAGCAAAGGCAAATTGTCCAAATCAGTTTGTAATATAGAGATAGCACTTAAGATTCAACATTGTAAAGGATTCAATGTTTTCAAAAGTTGAAATCATCTGTTCGTATTTTCTCTTAAGAAATCTGAGTGACAATTTTGGAAGGGTACATAAATTATGTTTGAGAGGTAGTTAGAAAGGAAGGTACTTTCTGTAATCTGGTCTACCTACTATAAGGGCTTCTTTGCCTATGGAAGGAAGGAAACACTAGTGGATTAAAGCTCAGAAAGGAATCTAGGGACTTGAGGTAGGCTAGGGGCCGAACTAGGATAAATCTTAGGTGTAACATTCTAACCTTATTCATTTATCTTTATTATGTTTATCTGTTGGTCCTTAGACATCTTGTAAACAACCGTAAAGGAGGGTGTGAATGCGTTTCTTGGTTACTTTTTGTATTTATAAAAATGGTTTAAACCAAGTTAATTTTTTAGATGCGTGCTGAGTTATGCTATGCTAAGCAGGTCTAAAAACTCATAAACTACTCAGCTTCACTAGCACAGTTTATCTTCAATCGCTTGCTGAGTACTTTACTCAATACGGATTGGTTTTTCAACCAAAATGATAAAACTCAAAGATTGATGAATGATGAGAATGCGATAAAGGTAAAAGCTAAAGGTTATAACTTCAACACTTGAGATTTTTATTTTAGTTCGGCCTCTAGCCTACCTCCAATCCCCAGATTCCTTTCCGAGCTTTAATCCACTAGTGTTCGTTCCTTACTTAGGCAGAGTAGCCTTTACATCGGGTAGACACTTTTTAAAGAAAGTACCTTTCTTTCTAACTACCGCTCAACTCAGTTTAGGTACCCTTCCCAAACTGACACGCAAGATTTGAATAAAAAGATTGTGAACTGAAAATTCAACTTATAAACTATTTGTCCTTTCAATGTTAAATCTAAGAGTGATATTCTCCATTACAAACAAATTTAATGTGATTGTAGTTAGATTGCTTGAAATGGAATTTCTTGAAGCTGAGAGTATTTGAGGAGAGTTTCAGCTCTAAAGAAATTTGAGGTGATTCACTAAGATTGAATGTCTGCTTCAGTCTTCTATTTATACTTGAAGCTTTGCGAAGTAGCCATTGTAAACTTTTCAACCTCATAGTTATTCAATTTATCTTCTCTTCATATCTTTTGAATCTTCCCATTAGAGACAGATTCAAGGATGTTTAAAGATAGAAATTTGAATGTTGAGGGTCGATAAAATTCCGTTGATAAAAACTTATTTATCTTCAAGAAAATTATTCTGATAGAGAGATGCACAAAATGCAATGTGGAATCTTGAGATTAGTTGACATTGCTGATGCTTGCAGAGTCGCGTAGAGACACTGAGAAGCGGTGTATGAAGAGAATTCCTTTTATCTTGGACTTTAGTAAGGAATCTCCGACATTCCATCCTAACACCTTTTATCTTGTGAGGACCACTAGAAACCTTCTTTAATTTCAGCATTTTTTATCCTGAAAAGCATCTAAATAATATTTCGTTTCTCACAAACCTTCTTTATATTCTCTAAGTTTCAATCATTGTAGCTTTCAATTAATAAAAGCTAACTCAGCATAGCTGAGTTGATATCTTTCTAAACCATATAGTACTCAGCATAGACTCAGCTTTTTCTACTCTAAGCCATAACTTAATAAATTACTAAGTTATTTTTCCTTAAACAAACTCAAGTCAGCTTCATTTATTAAGAGTATACTTAGTACTCAATTAATTTCACTATCTAGACAGTTTTATATTTCCAAAACGTTGAAGTGCTATTAACTTGGGTTCTACAATCTCCCCCTTTTTGAATAGATAGCAAACTAGGTAGTAGAAGAAGTTGATTGAATATGATAGTTTAGAGATATAAAAAATACCTTGAAATTTATGTAAGACTCCCTTATGCTGAGTGACTTCCCTTAGTCAACTTCAACTCCCCCATACTGAGTGAGTATTCTTCAAGCAACTCAACTCACACATACTTAGAGGTTTTTTTTTCATTTTGGGACTTTGTCTTACTTCTGATTTCCTTTAAGGTTGGTCTCTTTGTATGAGTTCCTACATCATATTATCAACACAAAGCAAAAATATACATACACAACTTAAAATATTTAAAGTTAAGAAGATCTTAACTTGACATAAAAACCTATAATTTTTATTAATCAAAATTTCTTAGTCAGTACATAATATATGTCCTGAACTAAGATGATAATTCTAAGATCTATTACAAGTCTAGAATCTATTACTACTAGGTACAAGGCTTTATTTTTATTTTCTAATCTTGGAAGAGGAAGAAGAGAGTCCATCCTTGTCTTGATTTAGCTTTGGAGGTTGCTGCTGAGGTTGTTGGTGATGTGGAGTAGAAGGAGGATACCGAGATCAGCTAGGAAGAGATCCCTTATTGAGGTTTGCCATTCTTAGAGCATCTTCAGCTACCTTCTCCCCCTTTGATATCTAACCCTTCACAATTTGTTCCAAGCAGAGATTAAAGGCATCAAGTGTAGCTTGGAAGTCCTCCTTCTGGCCAATTATCTTTGGGGATGTCTCCTACTCCATCTGTTACTTGCCTTTGGAAGTTAAAAACTCCTGATCATTAAGCTCGCTGAGAAGGAGATGGTGACAACTGGAAAGGTGCACTATCTGATCAAATCCTTGATACGCGAACTGTTGAAAGCATTGAAGCATAGCTCTGAAATCTGATGTAGATAGTGTGATCTTCAGTTACACTTCCATGTCATGAATCTTGGGTCCAATGGATGATATACACCGAGCTGTGTAATCAATGTCCTTAGGGTCCAATTCACCAATCCTGACTAGACTCCCAACATTCTTCTACAAATCTTCCAGCTTTAACTTAATGACATTCAGCTTGGCGTAAATAGTCATACCAGTCTCAAGGCAAAGAGATTTTGTAGGTGGAAGGCTTGAAGTAGGCATCTCAGGAAAGATCTTCCCCATTGTAGTGATTAGGAATTTTAAGAAGAGGAGATCTTAGCTTCTGTGTTCTCGTTGACTTTTCTACTGATATTGTCTATTTTTGAATGGGGAGAGTTGAGATTTAGCACAGGCTTCTTATCCACCTTAGAAGATATATCCATCAACAGCTTCACCATCTGATCTTGCTTATTATAATGATTCATCAAGAACTTCGACATGGTCTCCAAAACCTTTGCCATGTTGTGGCATATGTCCTTGGTAGTTTCGATTTCTTTGAGCATATTTTCCATCTTGTGATCGATGCTCCTCTTGATTTTGGCTTATTCCTCACCAAGCTTATGGAGCTTTGTTACTTGAGTTTCCATGTTGGAACTCAACTACTCAGCAGCAGCATCCACGCTACCCTTTATCTTTCTTGCAACAGTGTTCGCTAGTGCATTAGACGTGGGGTTAGAAGAGATTGCTGCCCCAAGATGGGCTGCAGACTCCGTTAATCTAGTTAGGATCAAAGAAATATTATCTACCAAACTCTTGGTGCTCACTTTTTCCAAGTGATTTCCAATGATAAACAAACTACCCTAAATCTTCTCAAACACCTTGAAGTAGATAGATTCAGTAAGCAAGCTTGTGTGTTCTTTGAATGCAGGAAATTTGGCCTTGGGTTTAGAAGATAAGCTCATCAATTCTTGAGACAGGAGCAAATTGGTAACTACTCCATCCAACTCAGCATCAGGTTTGAGCGTTGAGAATTTCTTCCTAGTCATCTCTCTAATCTGAACTAAGATGGATACATCAGCAAGTCCTCTTGGACTGGCTCTCTGATGGGTTCAGATACTTCACGGACTATGAAATTTACACGGACTATGAAATTTACCTCAGTATTCTGACCACTTATGTTTCCTTGCTGAGCGGATTTCTTAGCATTAGGAACTTCCCTAACTAATGAGGTTTGAGGGGTAGAGGATGGGTCTGAAGAAATGGTAGGTTTCGGAATATTTACAATTGAAGAATAGGTAGGAAGGGCTTTGATTTTAGTAGCAGAAGGTACAATATCTAGAGAATTATTAGTTTTTGTTTGGGTTTGTGTTCATGTTTGTGTTTGGGGAAGAGAAGAAGGAGAGGTTTGAGTATTATTTATTGCAGAAGAGTGGGGAGAGAAAGAATCATGACTGTCAGTTGGAGAATAATAGATATTTACTGGGGAATTTTTATTATTAATAGGAGAGGAAGGTATAAAAACAAGAGAATTTACTGAGGATGGTATTTGAGTAAAATTGGGAATGGGAATGTTGGGGTCAGGAAGATTAGACTCTTCTTGAACAAGGTTGAGGGTTTCTCCAACATCCTCATCACTGCTCACCACTTGCACATTTCTTTGCAAGGGCTAGATGGTGGTAGAGCGCTTTTGTTGAGTGCCCATAGCTTTGGCAATTTCTTCGTTTAGCTCAGCGGCAATACCGAGACTCAAAGTGTCCTCATCCTTCGATTTCTTAGCCTCGCCCTACTCCTCTGATTCCTCAAATATGACTAATTTGTGCTTTCTTTAACGCAGGGTTTCCTTGACCTCAATCTCTTCCTCTTTCTCCTCAGCCTGCTGCTCAGCTTGGAGTTTCACCTCAGCCTCTCTCTGAGTGTGAGTCTTGGCCTTCATTTGCCTCCTTTGATGTTAGGACTGAGCACTTACTTCATCGGATGCTGGCTTGGATGGGCTCTTCTTACGAGCCTTAAAAGTGGCAGCCTTTAGTTTGGGAGAAGAAGTGAAGGCGGTGACTTACTCCAGGATGCTGGAGATGGTAAATGGTCATTGAAGTCCTCACTTCCGTCAAAGTCCACCATGAATACGTCATCTTCTTCCTTTAGGATTTCCATAGGCAATATTATCAGTATGCATTTAAGATTGCGCTTTTATTATACCTAGCATGCACCTGATCATGACTCAGCTTGGTAAAGTGAATGAGATCAAGTTTCTTCTTTACTGGTAGCATTGTGTCACTAGACTCCCCCAAAAACTATGCTACGTGAGGTAACCATAGTGGTAAACAGTAATCAGCTTAGTCATGTGGTGAAGGATCACCACATGCTAATTTAGCCTCTTACCCTCTACCATATGGTAAACCACACACCTCTCAAAAATGGTGCAGCAGGACACAGATCTAATCTTTGGTAGCAGCAGCTTCACCACTAGCTCGTGGCAAGCTCTCGCGATCCAGCTCATCCGGCTTGTTGCAATCCCCCCTGATACATAATTTGAAGGGAACATTAAATCTTCAGGGATAGCCACCAAGTCCTCATCACCCCGTCCTATGGAGATGAGTACCTTTGTGAGGTAGGTTCAAAATGCTCCCAATAAGTTTAGAGCAAATTAAGGTTAATTAATCTATGAAATCCACTAGCAAGAAGTCGTAGAGGCCTTGGATGGAGTAGAGGTGAGAATAAAATGCCCTAATCAGTCTAACTATCGTAGGTCCTTCCATTCGCATAAAGGATCTCGGGCTTTGCTGCTTAATGACCTTCTGCATGATCTGATTTCTGATAAGGCTCTCATAATCAACCTCATAGACAGGTCCAAACTCTAAATTATCTACCCAATCCACCTTTGTGAAAAGAGTTCCCACTTCCAAAGTTAACTTCTCCATTTATCCCTCGGTGTTGACAATGAGTTTCTTCACAATGGTGGTGTTGAGTCTGAAAGTTGTTCTGGTGATCACCATTTATGAAAGGTAAAGGAATTTCTGAAGGAAAAGGAATTAGAGTTCTTTAGCTTTGAGATGATTCAAATTCGTAAAAGCAAGTAACCTTTCTCTTCATCTCCTTTAGCTTTTATAGACCTCTTAAGATGGTGATGATACGAAGCGTGATCTCAGCTCAAGATGAGAATTAATGCTGAGATTAAACCTTAATTAATCGCCTTAGTAAAATGATGAGTTTCAGTGTAGACGATTCCGCTTCAAAAACACATCTTTTTGAAAACGTAGAATTTGATTTTAACCATGAAACAATAACTCAAATTGTTACATTAAATTTTAGATAGCGTCAAACACATTTCATCTCCTTGCTAAAATAAAACTTAATCTTCAACACAGCAAAATTTTTTATTTCTTTTTTCTTCTTCATTACAGCGGGTTTGCCATACCAATGAGCTGCCTTAGAAAATTGAATTGTTCCTTTAGCAATAGTTTGGTGAATATGCCAGCACGCTGTTCCTCTGAAGAAACATACTCCAACTTGACATCTCCTCTTAATACATGATCTCTAATGAAGTGATGTTTGATGTTGATATGCTTCATCCTACCATGCTGAACTGGATTTTTGGATAGGTCAACTGCGCTCTTGTTATCATATATAACATCAAGACACTTTGACTTTATACCATAATCTTCCAGTTATTTCTTAATCTATAGCAGTTGTGCTATGTAACTTCCTGCGGCTATGCATTTAGCTTCAGCTATACTCAGTGCAACAGAAGTTTGCTTCTTATTATACTATGAGACCAAGCATTCTCCATGGAAATGGCATCCTCCATTGGTGATTTTCCTATCCATCTTGTCTCTTCCATAATAAACATATGTGAATCCTCTTGGAGAGAAATCCAAGCTGTTGGGATACTACAGACCTGCTTCAATAGAGCCTTGCAAGTACCTGAGAAATGAGATTCTCTAGGATCAGCTTGATAACGAGAAAAATAGCACACAACATACTATAGATTTTGCTATCAACAGGTTTTCTAGCTTAATCTTTACTTAAGATAGTATCAGTGGCAATGGGAGTGGAAATTGGCTTCGAATTCTCCATGTCAAACTTCTTCAGGACATCTTTGGCATACTTTGTTTGGCTGATGAAGATACCATCTTCACTTCACTTAATTTGAAGACCAAGGAAAAAGTTGAGCTCTCCCATCATAGATATTTCAAACTCGCTTTTCATCTGCTTGCTGAATTCCTTGCACAACTTCTCATCAGTTGCTCCAAATATGATATGATCAACCTATAATTGGATGAGCAACGCATCTTCTTTTCTTCTCCTGATAAATAGAGTTGTACCTACCTTCCCTCATTCATAGCCTTTGTTGATCAAGAAATTGGTTAGCCTATCATACCAAGCTCTTGGAGCTTGCTTCAATCCTTAAAGACCTTTCTTAATTTGAAGACATGCTTAGGATCCTTCAGATCTTCAAAACCAAGAAGCTGGTTAACATATCTTCTTTAATGAATCCATTCAGGAATGCGCTCTTCACATCCATTTGAAATAATTTGAATTTCATATGGGATGCAAAAGCACACAAGATTCGAATAGCTTCAAGCCTTGCTACTAAAGCATAAGTCTCATAATAATCAATGCCTTCTTCCTGATTATAGCCTTATGCAACAAGCCTAGCTTTATTCCTAACAATAGAGCCATCTTCATCTAGCTTTTTCTTGAAAATGCATTTGGTTTCGATAATTAATTTCCCTTTAGGCTTAGGAACTAGATCCAAAACATCATTATGCTTGAACTGATCCAGCTCCTCTTGCATTGCGATCATCCAATAATCATCTCCTTTTGCATCTTCAAACTTCTTATGTTTGATCAATGAGATGAAGGCTTGATGACTCATCATCCTACTGAGCTGACCTCTTATCATCACCGGATTATGAACATCAATCAACAATGCTATCTAGTTGATGGTTGTGATGAACTCTAATCTCCCTTGGTAGACTCAGATTAACTGTTGGAGGATCGACAATGGGTTGCTGAGATGGAGGTTGATCTTCTCCATCATTGAAGTTGATAGAAATATCATCATCATCTTTGACTTCCTCATCTTTAGGTTCTTATGTTGGGTTGGACAGCATAGCAAGTGGCATGGTGAGTGGATTTGCTTTCTAGGTTACTCCTTCGTCTTCATCAGATGGACGTCTATATGCATTGTTAGTTTCAGCTAAATCTACATGCATAGACTCCTCTAACAGGTTGGTTCTTTTGACATATATTTTATATACCCCACTATTAGTTGAGTGTCCTAGAAAGATACCTTTATCAGAGTTAGGATCAAACTTACCTAATTACTCCTTGGTATTAAGAATAAAGCACCTACAACCAAATGATTTTAGATGACCAATCTTAGGCTTGCACCCTCGCCAAATTTCATAGGGTGTTTTCTCCAAATTGAGCGAATTAAAAACCCAATTCAAGATATAACAAGCTGTGTTAACAGCTTCTCCCTAAAAGTACTTTGGTAGATTGTTATCACTCAGCATGGATCGAGCCATTTCAACTAATGTTCTATTCTTCCTTTCTACAACCCTATTTTGTTGAGGCATATAGGGAGAAGAGAAATCGTGGTCAATGCCATGCGTTGAATATAATTCTTCAAAATTGAAATTCTCGAATTCTCATCCATGATCACTTCAAATTCTATTGATTTTAGTTCCTATTTCATTCATTATTCAATTATTGAGGTTGACAAAAGATTCATATGTCTCGTCTTTGCTACTCAGTAAGACTACCCAAGTGAATCTCGTGAAGTCATCAATAACCCTTAATGAAAATCTCTAACCACCCATGCTCATAGACTGAACTAGGTCGAAAAGATCTAGGTGGAGGAGCTCCAACGGTCACTTAGTTACTACGTGATTAATTGACCTAAATGATTTCTTAACTTGTTTACCTAGTTGCCAAGCTGAGCACAATTTTTATCCTTTTCAAAGCTGATGCTGGGTAAACCCACAACTAATTGCTTTTTGGCCAATTTGGATAGAATTTTCATATTTATATAACCCAACCTTCTGTGTCAAAGAAACGAATTAAACTCCTTAGATACAAGAGACACATTAGTGGAGCCACGGGAAAAATCAATCATGTACACATTGTTGATTCTAGGAGGAAACATAATAGTAGAATTTATCTTACAACAAATAACTGAGTAACCTATTGAGTCGAATGTAATCTTCCTACCTTTGTCGCAAAGCTAGGCTACACTAAGCAAGTTGAACTTGAGTCCTTTGACTAGAGACACCTCTTCGATTGAAGGAGAGACACCAATAATGCCACAGCCTACAATCTTACCTTTTTGGTTGTCTCCAAAATGGACACTTCCATTTCTTTGCTCTCCAATGAGATGAACTAACTTTCATCTCCCGTCATATACCTTGTGCATATGCTATCCACATACCACATTCTAGAGTCATCAATGGATCTAAGTCTCACCTGTAAAATAGTTACAGTTTCTTAGGTACCCTTGCTTTCGAGCTGGGTCCTCCCTTGTTAGTAGTGCTTAGGTTATTCCAATAATACTCGTTGTAAAAACCATTTTTATTCCTACAAAGAACTGTAGCATGTCCAGCCTTCCAACAAAAACTACACACCATTTTTGTCATAGATCTTTACTCAAAGAAAGTTAGTCAATAAGTTGAACAGTCACTCTGATACCACTTGTTGGTCATTAGACAGCTCGTAAACAACCACAAGGGGGTGAATGCATCTCTTGGTTACTTTTTGTATTTATAAAAATGATTAAAACCAAGTTAAGTTTTTAGATATGTGTTGAGTTATGCTATACTGAGTGGGTCTAAAAACTCATAAATTGCTCAGCTTCGCTGGCACAATTTATCTTTAATCTCTTTCTGAGTAATCTACTCAACACTGATTGGTTTTTAAGCTAAACAAAATTGAAAGATTGATGAATGATGAGAATGCGATAAAGGTAAAAGCTAAAGTTTAGAACTTCAACACTTGAGATTTTTATCCTGGTTCGACCTCTATCCTACCTCCAGTCCTTGGATTCCTTTCTGAGCTTTAATCCACTAGTGTTCATTCCATACTTAGGTGGAGTAAGATTTACAGCGGGTAGACACTTTTTACAGAAAGTACCTTTCTTTCTTACTACCGCTCAACTCAGTTGGGGTACCCTTCCCAAACTGACACTCAAGATTTGAATAGAAAGATTGCAAACTGAATTCAACCTATAAACTGTTTATCCTTACAATATTAAATCTAAGAGTGATATTCTCTATTACAAACAGATTTTGTATAGTTGTAGTCAGAATGCTTAAACTGGAATTTCTTGAAGTTAGGAGTATTTGCGCAGAGTTTCAGCTCTTAAGAAATTCGTGGTGATTCACCAAGTTTGAACGTCTACTTTAGTCTTCTATTTATACTTGAAGCTTTGCGAAGTAGCTGTTGCAAACTTTTCACCCTTGTAGTTCTTCAATTTCTTTTCTCTTCATTTCTTTTGAATCTTTCCGTTGGAGATAGATTCCATGACATTTAGAGATAGAAATTTGAACATTGAGGTGTGATAAAATTACATTGACAAAATCTTGTTTGTCCTTAAGCAAATTATTCTGATAGAGAGATGCGTGAAATGCAACGTTGAATCTTGAGATTGGTTGACATTGTTGACGATTATAGAGTCATGCGGAGGCACTAAGAAGCGGTATACGACAGAGAATTCCATTTCTTCTGGACTTTAGTGAGGATTCTCCGATAATTCGTACTGACACCTTTTGTGTTATGAGGACCACTGGAAATCTTTTTTAATTTCAATGTTTTTTATCCTGAAAAGCATCTAAAGATTATTTCGTTTCTCACAGAACACATTAGAAGCACAAGCGTCATTTAATTCTCTAATTGTCAATCATTGTAGCTTTCAATTAATAAAAGCTAACTCAGCATAGCTGAGTTGATATCTATCTAAACTATGTAGTATTGAGCACAGATTCAGATTTTCCTACTCTAAGCCATAACTTAATTAATGACTTAGCAAACTGAGTTATTTTTCCTTAAACAAACTAAAGTCAGCTTCATTAATTAAGAGTATACTAGTACTCAATTAATTTCACTATCCTAGACAGTTTGCGATTTTCAAAATGTTTCAGTACTGTAGAGTACTATTCACTTAGGTTCTACACTGTCTCATCCATCATTCTCTCACTTTTCTAAGTATTGCTTGAAAAACCAATCCTAGCTGAGTATAGTACTCAATAGTGATTAAAGATAAACTATACCAGCGAAACTGGGAAGTTTATAGTTTTTAGAACCAGCATAGCGTAGTTTCACTAATCACGCATCTAAAAACTGAACTTTGTTAAAGAATTTTTTTAAAATCTTTAAAAGAACCAAGAAACGCATTCACCCTCCTCCATTATTTAAATTATGCTTTTTAGGACCAACACTTTGAGATTTTGCAACCATTGCTCATTTCCATGATTCATGTGAGTTCGGGGTAAATAGTGCATTTTACCTTAGTATATATCATGTATGTACACTTGGACTGTGCATGAAAATGACCACTTTCTGTGGCCTTTGATGAGTAATTTGTGTTTGTTGCAACGTGTGGGTAGAGGATCGGGTGCCATGCGGACACCACTATATTGAGGTATGTCATGATGCTCATGTTCCTAAGAATATACGGCCTCGCGTATCATCTATGAAAAAGTATGTGATACTTATGGGGTATCAAGTTTGTGATGATACAATATGACCCATTGGGTATCATAAATAACATGAATGTGTGTATTTATTTGAAACAAATTGGTTAGTCATTATTGATAAAAATAAGGTAGTAATAAGATCACCTTCATGTGGTAAGGACTTGAGACTAAGGGGACATCAATATGATGTCTAAGGTGAAGTTTACTATAATGATACATTACTCATGTGGTAAAAGGCCTATCAATTTTAGGAGTCAAGATTATATCTATGTGATTCATAATGATAAGGGTGAGGTTTGTGAAATTGTCGCAGTACGTATTTGGTAATGGGATTTTGATTTGAGATTTGCAACTATTGCTCCTTCTCATACTGTGAATAGGTTTAAATTGATATTTGCATGATTGTGGTAGTTCGGATAAATGGTGTGTTATACCCTTGGATGTAAAAATCAACTACATTGTGCAACTCTTAGTGTAGTGGGTTTGTTTCCTCGAACGGGGCAGCGGTTCGGTTTACTAGCGGGCATCACTATAATTTATGAATTTGAGATCCTAATTGTTGGTGACACTATCTTGGCCCATTATCGAAAAATAGGTGAGCAATATTGGTTAAATATCAGGTTTGTGGTGATATAATGTGAATATCATAAAAGTGTGTGCATGATTGTGCCTTCACAAAAGATTATGATTAGTGTGACACCATATACACAGATGAATATCAATGTATGATGAATAGGAAACATGTAAACACAGAGCATATAGCATTCAACATACTTCCTCTGACCTTATATACCATAAGGATATTAAGGTTTGAACCTACATTAGAAAAGATGTAATTCTTTTTGTAAACCTAGTGGAAGTGTTTGTGGTTTCCTATATGAGTTAGGTTATAGGGTTGTTGATGTAGAAGACTCTAATTGCACTATGATACACTCCAAACTTCTCCCCAAATAGGTTCTAGAAAGGGACGTACATGAGATATGGCAAAAAGTGATCTAATCACTAAGCATCGTAGGTCAACGAGGGTTCGCAAGTGGTACTTTCATGGCTTCTTGCTAAAATAAGGCACCCTAACCTGAAGTCTAAGTTATCTAATGCAATATGCTTGGTTTAAAATAGTTTAAAGGTGGATTCAACTCATTTAATGACTATTCAACGAGTCAACAAAGATCTTCAAAACTTTTGAGTTTAAAAAGAATGAAGAATTTCCCCAGTATAGTCGCCACTCGGAGATGACAACATTCTACCTACGTGGTCGTTCAAATCGGGAATACAAATAGATAAAGTGTAGAAAAGTAACACATAAGAAAGTAAATGTGCATATTCTAGGATATTAATTACATATGAGATTGGGAATACAAAATGCCTAAAATACATGAGATACACAAATAAATCGATATATTTTTGCATTACCCGAAGGAAAGATAAATCCTAACATACACCTAATCTAATCTACCTCAATCCACAAAGGTTAGTACAAAAGATATTTCACTGCACAAATATGTACAAGTGTACCAAATCCATTTTGGTATTTGTAAGACCTATGTGGTCAAGCTAAAAGTGACGAATTGCTTGAAGTTCTCATCTTATAAAAATGATTAATTTTTTCATACAAGTATGTTGCTCATTTTATTAGTGAACATGCTGCATCTAAATTTTGTTAGATCTGTTATCTGAGAAACTTAGTTCCCTTCATGGGGGTGACATAAAAAATATTAGAAATATAATTCTAGGCCAAACATGCATGACATAGCTACTATATTGGTTAACAACGGTAATGATGTTATCCATATTGTTACCTACTTCCCTGTGAAGGGCGATATCAATATGGATGACACGAATTACTTCTGTTGCCACTCGAAACCTTAATCCATATATTAACTCTTCAAAAACTCATATATAACTTTTATATGAGCTCTATATATGAGTTGGTTACCACAAATGGTGAAATTCCAAGTCTAGAGAGGTCTGAGTGGGTAATTTCATGCTAAAATGGAGCGAAACAAACAAATATATGAATTTATCTAGGGGAGGATGGTGACGATGTTGTCAAAGTTAGTACCAAAGTTACCACAATTCCAACACTACTTACAATGCCATTACTGATGTCGAGGATGCAGACATACAGATTAATAACTAAATACAAAAAAAATAGCAAAACAAAGGACAAAACTTCTGAAAATCATAACTTTCACTATGATCAAATTCAAGTGATTCTTATCATTCCCAAAAGCTCATGATGTATTTAACATAGTAGAAGTTTTGAAATCAAGTATTAAAAACATTTTTAAATTGAAGAATCTCAAACAAACCGCGTTGTCCAAAACTGAGAACCATGATTTTAAGAGACTTTGAAAAATCATAAATTTATTTATACTTATCCATTTTAACTAATCTTTATCATTCTGGAAACCTCATAATCTAAGGAATCTAATAAAAATGATGAATACATGAGAAAATTTTTTGTCAAACTCAAATATGAAAATAGTAACATTCTTCCAAGGAAACTGAAATAAATTTGTATAGAATTTTGAAAATTCATAACTTTTAATATACTTGTCCATTTTTAGCAATATTTATCATTTTGGAAAACCTCATTATGTTTAGATTCTTTTGATTTAAATAAAATTATAAAAAAAGTTGAAAATAAAATTTGAAATTACAAAATAGTTAGATACACAAAGATAAAAAAAATTGAAAACTTATCACGCAGCAAACAAGCATGTAAACAAATACCCGGACTCTAGGAACTTAGAGGATTACCTTGTAGTCATGCTTCTATTTCTTCAAGATCTATGAAGTCCTCTAGGAAGCTCTCTTTGTTTCTTTTTGTTGGTTGGTTGGTTTAATGTCAAAAATCCTTTGAATAGAGTTTTCAATGAATGGCGTAGTAACCCAATGGTAGATGAAAGATAGTGATACTCCTAAATTTGAACTCTTGAGATTATTTTCCAAATCCAAGTCCTCAATAACTCATCTTTCTCATAACTTGCATAAACATGAACATGAAGAAAATGTTTATCCTTACCCTCAAATTTGCTTTTTATGTCACTAAACCTCAAGATCACTTAAAATATGAATAAATTAACTTAAGAGACTCAAGTTCATGCTATTTTCATGGACTTAAACTAAATAAACGAAATCCCAAGTATTCGCTTGTTAAAGCTTAATTCTTCACTCAAGAACATCCAAGAATACTCAAGAACACAAGTTTAAGCTCTCAAACTCAAGTTTTTGCCTTTTGATGGAACTCTCTCTCTCTTGCACTCTATGTGCACAAAAATATGAGCCCTCTTGCTGCCCTTTTTTTCTCTTTCTTTTATCCTAGACCTCCCTTCAATACAAAGTCCAAAGACATGATCCCCTTTTTGTGGTTTTTTGACTTTATTTTCCCAATTCTCTTTTTCGTTTTTGACTTCTTTTTTTTCACATTTTGCTCCTACTTTTTCTTCAAATCCCATGAAAAGGGGATGATTCACCATTCCAAGTAAGGCTTGGGGTGTGGTTTTAGTTGCTTTTTAGTAGTGAAAACTGAATGTGGAATAAAACATGGCTTTAACGGCTCAAAATTGCAAAACGGTGAAAAATTGTTTGCTGCAACTTCGATTTCATTATTGGTACTGCCAATATCGGTATTGGCATTTCCAATATTGTTATTGGCATCAAAATATCAACATTTCCATCACCAATATCGATATTGCCATTGCAATATAGGTAATTTTGTTTGGTTTGGGTTTTCGTTAAAGTAGTTTCTTAGGTTTAAAATAAACGCGGAAAGCTTCTTCTAGATAAATTTAGGGTCTTGTAAAAATGAAAGAATAGCAAAGGAAATAAATTATAGTTTCATCATCAAATGTGCAAGAGGGAATGCAAAATTTCATGCTCACACAGGCCTTGTGAAAAATTATTGAAAAACAAAAAAGAAATTGAGGGAATTGATAAAGAAGAGAAATTTCTCTTGAAATAGGAAAAGAGGTAATAGACCATTTGAAGGGGGGAAGGAAGCACCTTTATACCTTTTTCTATCATTTCGATCACAGTACCGCAATCTAGTACTCTAGGTACTGTGATCATTTATATTCCAAGCCAATTCTGAAATTCCCTGGAAGTTCAAAATTCAATTTTAAGTCTAATTTGAATTTTCAAATTCAAATTTCCTTATTCAGACAACAAAAAATCCTTAAGAATTTGTTTTCCCAAAAACATTTTCCCCATCTTAATAAATTATTTTCCAAAATATTTTCCCTATCCTATTATTTCCCAGGATTTGTTTTTCCATAAACAATTTTCCTATTTTATAAATTTATTCTGCCAAAAATAATTTTCCTATCCCATTTTTTATGAATTTTTTTTCCAAAAACATTTTCACCATCTTAGAAAACTAATATTCCAATAATATTTTTTCTACAGTATTATTTCTCAGGAATTATTTTTCAATATTTTTCCAAGAATACTTTCTATATCATATTTCATAGTAATTTGTTTTCCCAAAATTATTCTCAATATACTTTCCCTCTACTATCTTTTCTTAGAAATTTATTTTCCCAAAAAATATTTCCCCATTATTCCTTGGAAAACTATTTCCCTTTTTCATCTTAGGACTTGTTTTCCCAAAATTTTTTTCCTCATCCAATTCCTAAGAAGATATTTCCTTAAAAATTCTTCCTTAATCCAGAAGCTCCTCCAAACAAGAAGACCCCTCAGGATGAATTTCCCCATAACGATTTCTTCCCCTATGAAAGTTCAGACTTCATCATCATAATTATTGTTTATTAAAGGGTTAATTTTTTGTTTCCGAACAAAGTTAATTAAGCAATTATTATGCTAGACCCCACATGTAAGCTTTTCTTTCATTCGAACTTCACGCTTTCTGTTCACACAAGCCTAGAGATCTATGTCTCTATGTCTTATGAGGGGTAGTCTGTTAGCATGGAAATTTCGATGACCTGATTAATCGATGATGAAAGTTGTACCAACTTATTCAGATGATTTAGATTCATGAATTAATCCAAGGAAATGAAGCTCAAAGAAAAAAAGGAAATCGTTCACCTAAAAAGAAACAAATAATTTAACTATCTAACTGATCCAAAGGAGATCATGGTATCACAACTCCGAAAAAAGGAAATCGTTCACCTAAAAAGAAACAAATAATTTAACTATCTAACTGATCCAAAGGAGATCATGGTATCACAACTCCGATCATGGCACTATAATCTTGATCACAATAGCGTGATCTATTATTTCCTTAATAGTGCTAACCACCTCAATTCAATATTTTATATTTGAAATCACCCATAAAATAGTACCCGTATCCCAAGAATGGTATTGTGATCGATTTAAATAGGCAAAATATTTTCAGAATTCAATATGCAACCTGTTTAGTGTAGATTTAATTTGGTATTCTATATCAGCCTTAAAACTCTACAAATAGAGCATGAAATGACTAGTTCAATATGCAACCTGTTTAGTGTAGATTTAATTTATTGTGATCTTTTTATTTTTCTTTTTGTTTCTAACTAATTATTCTTCAACACCAAACTTAAAATATCTTTGATATCTGGTTCATCGATGTTTTGTTTTATCAAGCGTACTCGAAATCCACAAAAAAAAACAAATCCTAAGCCAAAAGGTAAGAGACTACGATTATTTCAAATTCATTATTTTCTTTGTTTTATGTTTTTGTGATCATTTTGAAGAAATATAAATGACTCGTCCGAACCCAATCTCTGAATTTATGGTATATATTTGTTCTTAAAAAGATGCTATACTAGGTTGTCTTGGAAAGAGCTGATCCAAGTGGTGACTCTATATTTTAATTTAGGAATCTTGGTTTCTGAATCTCGACTCAAAGTAGCTTGTCTTGAAAATTCTTGTTACCCAAAGGAACTTAACCTGAATGGTAGCGAATACCAAATTTGACCCAAATACCGAAAACATTGTCTGCTTACACTAACCCCACACATGTTAATGCCTCAAACTAGGTTTCCTTCTAGTCCACATTTCATAAGGAATTTTAGAAAATCTTGACTTAGAACTCTATTTAGAAAACACAGAATAATCTTTAATGCATACATCCACAATGATAAGGGAACATTGCTATAACTCAACATACTCCTAACTATATCCATAAGAGCATGATTTTGCATTTTTGATAAAATATGTTGTGATGGTGTTCTTGACATAGTGTATTCCGCATGTATGCCTCAAATTTTTAATAAACATTGTAAAAGGACATGGATATTGTCCATTCTCATTGTATTTTCCATAATATTCACCACCCTATTATGATCTCACAACTTTCACTTCTTGTTAAGCTTTCTTTATACCTCATCAATGTACACTTTAAGGATGTCCATTGATTGAAATATTTCATGAAAAACATGTCAGACATGGATTATGCCATAGAGGCAATTAGGGTGATATGTCTTTATTAGTCACTATTGTACAAATAGTTTCAAATTAGTGTTTATCAATAATAAGGCATCTATGTTATGTATTAATGATTGTTTCTAACTATGTATCTTGCTGGTATTATATATATGTGCTATTATGTATGTATATATATTCATTGATATAATAAGAAAAAGTCTGTGAATATTTCATAGCGTGAAAAATCAAGGACATATTAGGAGCAATATGGGGTGATAAATGCACACGCGTGTTACTATAAATGTCTAAATATCCCTAGTCATAGTTTTATTGAGACTAGAAATCAATGAAGCAGATAGATTAGCATGTGTAGGCTTACTCCTTGGATTAAATCCAAGTAGTTCATCTCACGAGTTAGACGTGATACCTTGAGTTAACACATGAATGTATTCAAGTAATACATTAGAGACTGCTATAAGACAGATACTCGGAAATAACTATGTCCATATATTTATATCATATCTTAATATAGTAGTAATACGAGTATCCTCAGACCTGAGATAATGGTTACCTTGTGGGTAAGATGTTACACTTTGAGTCATACTTATTCATGCCCTGATGATTAGGATGATACAAGTGATTACGGGGCTAGACTACAATGAGACCAATTGCACCAATAAAATCTATACAGCAATATTAAGGTAGTAAATTGTCTTCTTATCATAAGTTGCGATACAAACCTTATTAATAGATATAAGAACATGTACAACATGCTTTCCCTCAACATGTGTTTGGCCATGAGACTAGATGAGGTTAATGCCTTAACCAATATGGGTTAGTTGTCTATATCATTGTAGCTAATGCCGGATTTGAGAAATTTTGAGGAATCTTCCAATTGGGTATGCACCTCTTGAAAAAGAGAACTCAAATAGATTAGGAATTACATGGAATGAAAATGGATAGATTCCTACCATGATTGTCTATTATGGCTTGACCTGCTATAGAGGGGTCATTTTAGATGGGCTATGGATGCTACCTATTAAGGAAAAATGGTTTGACTATGTTATCTTGAATTCAATGGAAGGGGTTATATGAATGTCGATAAAGTAGTAGGAAATATGTGTTTAATTAAAGACCTTATATTAAATGCATGTACATATTCTAATGTTTGAATAATTTCTATGTTATGTCTAGGTTGAATATGATCACTAACGAAAACACTTGTATTGATATTGGTCCTCTTGGCAACATAAAGTATTTTGTTTGAAACTTCAATGAGTGGTTTGGTATTATTAGAAGAGTTCTTTAGAACTATTACATGGATTTTGCTTTAGATGATCCAAGTCCCAAACATCCAGGCAAGAATGCTTTTGCAATTGAGATGAATGATTATGACAGGCATAAGGGAAACTATGAGTGTGTTGCAAAGATCATGTTCGACAAAATGCTTTCAAAGTACACACACTTGTACAAAGGTCTAGATTTAGAATCCATGATTCATCATCTCAATATAGTGGGAAGTCTAGAAAGCATACTATTCCATAAAAAGTTGTAAGGAGACACCTTAGCAGTGGAGTTGGTCATATACATATATGATTACTCTAAGTAGATAAGGGAGATGGGTATCAGGTATAGTAAGAAATCCTTAAGGTAATTGGTATTGAGGGGATTACCTAGTAAATATGATTCTTTTCAAGGAGATGCTTATGAAGTATTCTCCTAACTAAAATTTAACTCATCTCATTGACTTGCTAGAGATATTTGAGATTGAGTTTTGAAATAAAATCAAAGAATAGGTGAATGCTAAGGACCTTAAGTTGAAGAAAGTTAAAGGTTTAAAAGTTAAGAGAAAGCTCATGAAGTGGCTAGAGTTGAAAAGGGAAAATGTTTCTCTTGGAACAAGCTCATCAGATAATGATGAGAGTTGTGGCTTGAACTTCTAGAGCTATGTTCATACTACAGTTTCTCTATGATTCTTATGAGTCTATATAGATACTGGATACTTGTTGTTGTACTCATAGTTGTACTCATGTGTAGGGGTTGCGGAATAGTATGAGGCTTTCAAAGAGGGAAATGGACCTAAGAGTTGGGAATGAAGCACGAGTTGCTACAGCACCTGTAGGGACATATAGACTTCATTTGCCTAATGGCTTTTTTTAGTTTTGAACAATCGCTATTAGATTCCTATCATTACTAATAATAAATGTCAAAATTAGAGTGATAATATTCTTTATGCTTATCGAATGTGTTTGAATGGAATTTATAGTTTAAATACTAAAAATTGATATTCTATGAAAATTGCTAAGAAATCCAAATTAGATAATGAGAAATCTTCATAGTTGTGGCATTATTGTCTAAGCCATACAAAAGAGATTCGATTAACTAAGTTACACAAATATGGAGACTTGGGCCCAATGGAATGGGAATCCTATGGGGCATGTGAACCTTGTTTAAAAGGAAAGATGACAAAGAAACCTTTTAAAAACAAGGGTTAGCATGCAACAAGTATTTTGGAAATAATACATTTCGATATATGTGGTCTAATGAGTGTTGAAACAGATGAAGGTTTTATCTACTTCATAACCTTTATCGATGATTAGTCACCGTATTGTTATTTGTACCTTATGAGGCACAAGTCTGAAAGTTATAAGAATTTTAAAGAGTCAGAACCAAATTAGAGAAATAACTTGGAAAAAATATTAAGACCCTTCGATCTGATCATGGTGGTGAATACATAAGTCGACATTTTCAAGATTGTCTAAGGGATAATGGTATTTTATCCCAATGGAAACGTCCTTATCTAGCTTAACACAATGGAGTGTCAAAAAGGAGAAAGAAAACTCTACTCAATATGGTTCGATCCATGATGAGCCAAGCAAAACTCAGCAGATCCTTTTGGGGTTATGAACTTGAGAGTGCAATATATATTCTAAATAGAATAACCTTAAAATCAATTGATCAAACACATATGAAATGTGGTATGGTAAGAAACCAGCTCTTTCTCACAGAAGAGTTTGGGGATGTCATGCCTGGGTAAAGAGGAGAAGTTCAGATAATCTAGGTTTCAAGTTTGATAGAAATTTGTTTGTAAATTACCTTAAGGAGACTATGGGTTATATTTTTTCCGATCCAAAGGAATAAAAGGTACTTGTTTCTAGGAATGCTCAGTTCCTTGAGATGGAACATGTATTTTCGAAAGCTAGTGGGAGAAATCTTTAGCTAGGTGCTCAATACTGCACAAACAATCAATTGATTAATCCTAAGCTTGTTACATAAGAAAGTGTAAGTATGGAACAACCTATTATAACACTGACATTGCGTAGGTCATCACTAATGATAAGCTCATCTTTCTTATGGAAGATGATAAGCCTAAGTCTTATAATGATGCAATGGAAGGCTCGTAATTTGATAGATGGTTTACAGCCACGAAGTTAGAGATGGACTCCATGTACAAAAATCAAGTCAAGAACTTAATTGATGCTCCGAGTGGGATTAAGCTCCTAGGATGCAAGTAGGTTTTCAAGAAGAAAGTTGACATGGATGGTAATATAATTACCTATAAAGCAAAGCTAGTCACTAAGGGTTATAGTAAAAAAGAAGGTATCGATTATGATGAAACTTTTTCACTAGTAGCCATGCTAAAGTCAATCAGGATACTCCTTTCCATCATTGCTTATTATGATAATGAAACCTGACGTATGGATGTGAAAACCACATTTCTTAATGGGAACCTCGATTAGGATGTATATATGATACAAACCGAAGGTTTTACATTTGAGGATGGCTCGAAGGTTTGTAAATTGCAAAGGTCCATTTATGGACATAAGCAAGCATCAAAGAGTTGGAATATTAGGTTTTAGGAGATAATCTAAGAAACTTGTTTCATGCCAAACGCTAATGAGCCTTGTGTATATAAGAAGGTTAGTGGGAGTGAAGTCGTTTTCCTTGTATTATATGTCACTGACATAATATTAATAGGAATCAATATTCCTTTTCTTCAAACATTCTAATCATGTTTGTTAAAGAAGTTCTCCATGAATGACCTTGGAGAAGAAGCTTTTATACTTGGTATAAAGATAAACCGTATAGATCCAAGAGGCTTCCAGGTTATTCTCAAAGTACATACATAGACAAGGTTTTGGCTAGATTTAGTCAAGAACGGGCTACCTTTCCATGTCTTAGGGGATTCACCTTTCTAAATCTAAGTGTCCAAGAACACAACAAAAGAGACTACACATGAATGGAATACCCTATGCTTTGGCAATAAGATCCATCATGTATGCTATGTCATGCACTTGGCTAGACATCTCACATGCTTTTAAGCATCACAAATATATTTCAATCTGATCCAGGTGAGAAGCACTGGATGACCGTTAAAACTATCCTTAAGTACTTACGAAGGACTAAGGATATGTTTTTATTTTATGGAGAAAGTGATCTCTTTGTGAAGGGATACACTAAAGCGAGTTTTCAGTCTAAAAGGGATGATCAAACGGAGGGGTAATTATTTGGAAAAGTTTTAAACTAGATACAATTGTTGATTCAACCACTGAATCTAAGTATAAAGCTGCTTTGAAGCATTTAAGCTAGATGTCTGGCTTAAGGGATTTATCGGTGATCTCGTCATAGTGTCCGACATTCTAAATCTAATAGTGGTCTATTGTGATAACAATGGGGCTACTGCTCAAGTAAATGAACCACGTTCTCGTCATATAAATGAACATGTACTAAAAAATTACCATCTCATTCAGAAGATAGTTGCTAAAATGGATATAAGCTTAGAATACATCCCTACGGATTAAAATCTAGTGGATGGGCTAACAAAGTCATTGACTAAAGTTAAGTATGACCAGCATGTTAACTAGTATGGAATGAAGCACATGGGCAATTGGATCTAGTGCAAGTGGGAGTTTGTTAGACATGATGTATGCCCTAGAGGCAATTACTATGATATGTCTTTATTAATCACTAATGTACAAACAGTTTCAGATTATTGTTTATCAATAATAAGGCATCTTTGTTATATTTCAATGATTGTTTCTAATTATGTATATCGTTGGTATTATATATATGTGTTGTTATGTATGTATATATATTCATTGATATAATAAGATAAAGTCTATAACTATTTCATAGGGTGAAAGTGTAAGGACATAGTGAGAGCTATGTGGGGTGAGAATTCCACACACCTGTTGTTATGAAAATTCTAAATATCCCCAGTCATTGTTTCATTGAGAATGGACATCAATGAAGCGGACAGACTAACATGTTTAAGTTTACTCCTTTAATTAAATCCAAGCATTTGATCTCACGAGTTGAAGGTGGTACCTTGAGTTAACACATGAATGTATTCAGGTAATACATTAGAGATCACTATAAGAAAGACACTCGAAAATAATATATCCATGTGTTGGTGTCATGTCTTGTTGTAGTAGCAGTACGAGTATCCTCAGACATGAGATACTAGTTACCTTATGCGGGAGTTGTTATACTTTAGGTCATACTTATTTATACCCTGGTGATCAGGATGATACGGGTATTTACAAGTATAGTGATGATCATTCGTTAGTGAGACGAGTAGTTTAGATGAGATCCGTCGCTCCAGATATAGTGATATAATGGGATTTGTACCTTAGGACCACTTGTTGATGTGACACATTCATAAACCTCTGATTAGAGTATGAGATTGATAGAATGGGTTTATAGTCAATCTCAGTACATAAAGATGAGTGGTGTTCTTTGTGAACAATTCAAATTCCAGGATAGCTATGGCTATTTCATGGCCTAACACGAGATCAACAAACTAAATGGTACTTAACCTGATTGAAGGAGTGTATAGTACTAGTTACTATTGCAGAACTAGATCAAGTCACAAACACGTGACATTTTGTGAATGGGGAGATCAACGCCTTTGATAGAAAGCCCATTTGATCTACTAGAGTTATCGACTTCCATATCGGTCCAGAACATTGATTCTTAAGGTTCCCAAATGGGAAGCCAAGTTTAGGTCAACCTCTAGTGGCTTTATACTTTGGGATCCTATGAGGTCACACATATTGGGCCTTCACCAGATTGAATAAAAAACTCATAAACAAGGTCTATACCGAGAATAAAAGGGAGAGTCAAACTCGTTTTAGATGGACCATTAATTAGTTGGACCAAAGAAATGAGTGGAAGTGGAAAATATTCAAAGTACGGAGTAAGGGAATTTTTCCCATCGTGAGTGGGCCCCTGAACATGGGTTGTCTGTGGGTAGGGGCTTGCATGGTAGCCTTAAGAGCACTTGAAAAGTGCTCGTAGACAACTAGTACGTGCTAGCACAAGCTAGTGCATGCTTGTGGGCTGTAGGCCTACCAGCAACCCATAAGCAAGGATTGACGGAACACCCGTAAGCTTACTTGTGGTGCAAGAGAAGACCATGTGGGCTTCCCTTGTAGGATTCGCATAGCACGCCCATGCGGGGTTTGACCTGCATGTGGGATTGGGAATTCCCCATCCCACATTGCTAAAAGGGGAGCATTATGTGCTCTCCTAGTGCTATAAATAAGAGTTCTCTTCCTCCATTGTTTCTCACTTCAGCTCGGCCTTCATTCTAAGTTTTGACTCCTTTTTCTTTTGAGTTTTTGTGAGATCCTCCACAAGTTTCTCTAGCAGTTTTAGAATTATTTTTGAAGGCTTATTCTTATTTTGGAAAAGTGCATTCATAGTTATTTTCGGGCTGGTCTACAAGTGGTCTAGCAATTGCTTGTTAACCAACGAGTTCTCTATCTATGAGTGGGGTCCATGTAGACTTATCATAGAGGTTGTCATGGTTTGGAGGCTTGTGCTAATGGAGGTTGTCTAATTGTTCTAAGGGATCATGACACCACACCAAAGGAAGGCACGCAACAACTGGTAATGCTCTAAATTTATATGATAGGTTTATCTTAATAAGTTTTATAAACCCAAAGCATTTATGGAACATTTCAATTGAGATTATGTCAATCATGCTATTCTAAGGAGATAGTTTAGGGTTAATTTTTTATTTTGAAATTCCGCCATGCTAGTTTGCATTTTCAGTAACTTCCTTAATTAACCATCAAAACATACAAGTAACAATAACGTGAGAAATCATCAATGAATGTGATGAAATATTTTTCACCTTCCCATGAAACAACATCGAAAGGATATATATCAAAGTGTATCGACTCAAGTAGTTCCCTACTTCATATGGATGGATGTCTTGATGTGTGTTTAGTTTGTTTACCTTTAATACAACGGTCTAATACATAGTTTACCCACCACAAGTTGGAACAAAAAGTCATATGCCACCCCAACCTTTCAATGTGCAACTTTGCACCCCAAAATTGGAAAAAGTGAGCAACTTAACCCCCTAAAGCGAATTCGCCGGCTCCAAAGCAAAGAGTGGAGTAGACTTGTGATGATGTGACATATATTTATCAAAAAATTAAAAATTCAAACTAGTAGAATGTTGACACGTGTCACACGCATAAGAAAATTTCAAAAAAGTCCGTAAAATAATTTCATTAAATCCATTCGTAAACCTTTCGTTTCAATTATACCATCTTCTCCAATATAAATACCAATATCAATAAACACAATACTAAATGAAGGAATACATTTACCGTCAATCCACCATGAATAGATTTCTATCAAACTTTTACTGAAGAACTAAAACAAACACATTTACCATAATTCATTATAAACAAACACTAACTGAATAGTTAGACTATCAAAATCAAAGGATTAATAACCCATATATTGTAAAGAAAAATAGTTAAACTTTACTAGTTTTAAAGGAAAATTTCATAAGCACATCCATTTCGTAAGGATCAAATTTGACTAAAACCTAAATCTGATTAATCAGATTCTTGTCAAAAGAATGAATTACAAATTCTCAAATAGTGGTCAAAAGATTGCATTCCCTTCAACATGTCAGACTAATAGTGTCCTCTAGTTCATCATGAAACTCAATCAATCTCCTCTTAAAAGTCTTTACCTTTCTCGTCCTTGTCACCGTCATTGCTCACTCTACCACCTCATATGCTCCATCACTTTCAATCTATTATAATATCTCCGCCGTCAACCTCAAGTTGAAGACCTAAAGTCACCTTAGTTTATGAGACATTCATTGATATAAAGAGAGAAAGAAATTTTCATTCTAAAGTTTAATTAGCTATATAACCAGTTGACAAATTGGACCTGCAATTTGTTTAAAGAACATCAAAATTATATAAGTCAAGAAAGGAACGTTTGAGAAGAGGGAAAAAAATAGAGAAACGGGGAAAATTGAGGAAATTTAATTCTTTGCAAATATTTTTAGTCAATTTTAAAAACCACTCTCCTTAGATAGTTAAAGTATGGCATATCATCTGCCACATTAGCGTCAATGGACTATGTTGCTCACTTTTGCTAACTTTGGGATGCAAAGTTGCATAAATGAAAGGTTGGGGTGGCACATGACTTTTTTTACCAACTTAAGGGGACGAACTATGTATTAGGCCTAATACAATCTATACATACATCTCATTCTGCATAATCCAATTGAGGTAATATCTCATTTTTTGTTAATCTCATTATCCTTTCTTTGGATATGTAACCTAACCTCTAGTGCAATGATAAGTGTTAAAATAGCTCTTAATTGAGTATATATTTCTTTTTTTCACATAACGTTTTTGAGTGTTTATACTTTCATTTAAAAAATTTCACATGGTATGTAGTTATTTTTGTTACAATTACAGATTTTAAGTGAAATGGAGATATAATTTTCTTCGAATTGGAATTTATTACAAACAAGTGAAGAAAAGGATGTAAAAGAACACATCATAAAGACAAATAATGGTAAAGTGAAGAAGGCTTAAAAAATGGCTAGGTCAAAGATCAAAGAATCCTAAAGTAAGCATTGCTCGTGCTTGTGAGTTAATTACGCCCAAAGACAGAATGTTTAGGAAGAAAAAGTCACAACCGCGACATATTGGCACGATTGTGACACACCTAATTCCTACTTGCGGATTGTTTAATCTAATCTGATTTCAACAGCCATTTAACCAACAAAAATACCAACTAAAAATGCACCTTTTCAACAACCAATGAGGAGTGAAAAAATACAACTTTTTACACTAATTTATAGGTGAATTTCAGCAAGAATAGAGAGATATATAGTTCTTCATTTTTATATTGTTCTATGTTAATAGTTAGATAAGTAAAAACTCGAAGCTAAATCATTCTCTTTGTAGAATTCCACTTATTCTTGAGATTTAATTATTTTCGTTTACTTGTAAAGCACTTATCAATAATATATTTTTTCTTCATATTATATTCTGTATCTACAAGAAATCTATCTTGAGAATGAAGTTTTATACAAATAAAGATAAAAATCGATAGGTGTTACGACGCAGATTGACAACCCAATAAGAATACATTTTGAATTGTAGAGTTGTCGAATATTTTGATTTCGTTCCATCATGTCTATTTATTTATGTGCTTATAATTTGTGCTCTTATATAATTTGTCTTTATATACCATGTTTTGAATCGGTTTATCTTGTGACTACTCATTAAGGATATATTTCTTCTCTTATAATCACTAATATCTGCACTTAATTTTCATGTGTTCAATCTTTTAAGGAGTGGGTTTGAATGTTGGATTTCTCAAAATATAACTACTAGATTTTCATCTGTAAGACATTTAGAGTAGGGACATTCTATGTAATTTATGTGAGAGCGTTCCATATTAAGCATAAACAATAATATTAGGTTTATTGCATGCATGTAGATAGATTTAATATATGTTCGTATTTATGTGACAGCGTTCCATATTAAGCATAAACAATAATATTAGGTTTTTGTGCACGTATATAAAGTTTTTAATATTTAAAAAAGGAATAAGTGTGTAATCTATAATGGTTTATTTCATTCAATGAGTTTATTATTTACTATAATTTTTACCCTACTGCCTTATCATATTTTGTGACACATCTTGGCTTGACATTGGTTTTCTCGTGAGATCAATATCTTTTAAAACTACATCGCAACCGTATATTTGCGGTTTTCGCTTTTACATTAACTATGAGTATTGACAACACCTATGAAATAGGGTACTCCTACATAAGGGGTGAAAGAGATGCGAACAAATTTTTGGCTGTTAATAGGGAAGCCATGTACATTTTACCAAGAAATCTATATTTTTGTTTTATTTTACTTGATTAAATTTTACATTATGATGCGAATATATTTTGAGATAATTTTTTTGGGGTTTACATGACTGAAAAACTCATTGAAATTTGTATCCATGAAATTTGTAGTATTAAGGCACATGATGAGTAAGAGTATAATCCTATCAAAATTGAGGAAGAACCCATGCCTAAAACAAATGCTAACTAGGGAAGATACACTCATACCACCGTCAGTATTTGAACCACCATTAGTACAACTGAAACAACTAATGAGCCATCTATCATATGCATTCTTAGCAAACAATAGTATCGTATCTATTATTATCTCTAATGAATTAGACCGAAACCAGGAATAATCTTAATTAGAAATAATAAGAAGGAGAATAAGGACTTGGTTGAAAAATTTCTAATATTTGAAGAATTAGTCCTAGCTTAGTGATTCATGTTAATAATTTGGAGATGAATAGTAAACCGAATATGGAAAGGCAAAGAAGATTTACCCTCGTACGAAGAAAGTAGTTAAGAAAGAAGTAATTTAGTTACTAGGTGCGAGAAAAATTTATCCAATTTTAGATAGTGAATGGATTATTCCTATTTAATGTGTTTCTAAGAAATGAGGGATCATAGTTATTCGTAATTGTTGGACCTAGTAGGGTTATTAAGCAAGTTAGAGGGGGTGAATGACTCTTTTTCGAGATAAACTTTTACCCAGAGGCTTCTGCGGAATTTGCTTATGATGGATTAACTTTAGTTAATTATATTTGCTTAGAAGCTCTCCACTGACCTAGTCTCTATTGGATAGATTTATCAGTTCATGAATGTGAATGAACTTAAATAAAGATTAGAGGTATTGCAAACACATACTTTTTCTACTAGTTCAGCATATGCTTAATCCAGTCCTTGGAGTCATTGTCCAAGATTTAATCCATTAGTGGTTCTCCCTAAGGGTGGAGAAAAAATCGCTACAAAGTTGCCTTACTGATTAAAGTATTGTCCAACAATCTACAGCTTGAGAGCCTTACCAGTACAAGAGTACCATCCAATTGTATCAAGGTTGTGAGCTTAAGTTGACTATGGAAGTACCCTCCAACTCGTATCCAAGCTCCCCCACACTTACTTACAACCAAGCAAGAGTTTTTACATGATTGATTGAATAAAGAGTTAGAGCTTCTGAACTTTTTTTCAGTCAAAGCTCGATTTCAATGAGTATTGAATTGAAAGATTGCTATAAGGCTTAAAGATGAAGTTTGAGAGTTGTGAGATATATTGAGTGCTATTAGATTGATAAAACTTCACCAAGTTCTTCTATTGGAACTTCACTCCTTTATATAAGCTTCAAAGGAATCTGTTAATCTTAGATTTTTATTGATTTATTTCCGTTGTCTCTTAAGATTGTAGCTGTTAGACTTAAAGGAGGTTTAGGACATGCATAAAGTAATTATCATGGCTCTTTAAATCCATTAACACAAATTTTTGAGAGGTTAAGAGTAGCCTTTGATTCAAGTTTACTATTTTGACGGTCCCACATGTACTGGTTATTTGCTGTGGTGGAGAAAAAGAGACTTTTTCTCCATACCATCAACATCAACACGTCCTTTCAGGCGAAACATCTTTTGGTAGCGGGGAAATAATTGCAAGCCATGGCAAGTTGACTCACGTGATGGATGGGGATTGATGTCCACATAATTTGAAATAAATATCCTGATTAATTAATTTCTTCTCAAAGTATGCTTCCATTTGATGTAATTCTTTTATCTTCTAAGTCTTGAAGCTTCTAACGTTAATTATCTTTTGATCCAATCTTCATCCTCAAATGTAGCTTAATCTTCCAATGCTAATGTTAGCTTCTAATATATCTCTTGTATTTTGATGCAATCTTTTAGCTTCTCGTACATTCTTTATCTTCTGATCCTAATTTCAAGACTTATGATGCTCTTGAGAGTGATTACTTTCTTAATGTAGTTCTTAAAGTAATGATTAAAACTCCTTCTAGGATCATCTTTCAACAATCTCCCCCATTTGGATGCTTATAGGAGAATTATCTTTAAAAGTATAAGTCGTCATTGGCTTTGACTTGATCTTTTGATGTTTCTCCCCCAAGATCTAATACTTGTGAGATGATGACATGGAGTACTAGACTGAGAGCGCACGAAACTGAGAGGTGCGGTCCACTGGGGTGTTTGAAAAATAAGTACCGGGTCGAGGACCCTGAAAAAGGGTTTTTGTTGAGAAGGTGAAAACATTTTTTTAGATTCGGTCAAACCCCAAATTCGCCATCTCTTAGTGTGGAGTCGCCACCTGGATTAGCTCTTTCCAAGAATTAGAGTCCTTTGAGGTTTAACATATGGGGGATGGCCCACTAAGACATAAATATTTGGGTTCGGGATAAGTTGCTTATTTCTTAAGTGATCACATTATATTACATCTATAGAAAACCGTATTTCTTAATTACTGTTCACCACTTTTCTACTGATAAGTTTATTAATTTGTTCGCAAGATTTGGCTATGTATTAATGGCGCCAAGAACTTGTTGACATAGTATAGGTGTTGTCAATACCTCTTATTAAATAGAAAAATGATGATAACTACAAGTATACAATTGCGATGTAGTTTTAAAAGATATCGAATCCACAGGGAAGGAACCAAGCCTAAAGATTAATAAGGAAGATAAAATAAAGAAAATAAAATAATATAAAGTTTTGGATAGGAGGGCTAGAATGAAGAATGAGTAAATATAGATATGAAAGATTAGAGAATCTAAATATATAGATTTTCCCTACAAAATAAGGATAGTAGAGAAAACATGCAAGTTCAACAAATATGTTACGATTCACTAAACTAATCTAACAGACTCGGTTCAAAATACTCAGATGTTCAATTATTCACCCCAGAGCAACACATGAAATGAATTTTCTAAATCTAGCGCAAATGAATCAAGATAATTATATAAACCTGGACAATGTCAATACTATGCTTAGTACGGGTCTCTCACACATAGCCACATTTAGCAAGTTACCATTCCAAAAATGTTAGCTCACTAAACAGCGTTATATCACAGATCTAGTGATTATACATGATATTGTTAACCCCGAACCTACTCTTAAAATTAACTATAATGCTTATAACTTGATTAATATAAAAAAACTTAACCTGAAATAAGCATTATGACACATAGACATATCATAAACTTCGAAATATAAAGTATAAGTAGAAAGAAAAGCAAAGTTGTAAGGTATGCAAGTGAAAGCTAAAGTTGATAAAACCGTATCCACTCTTTAATGGGAGTTGTCAATTCCTGCAATTCCTGCTTCTGCTTTGAATTCGGTCTCGACCAGTACAGAACCTCCACTAGGATGCTATTCTTTACGAATATCGAACAAACGAATATTGAAGAACGAAAACTTTTATTGATAAGTGATTTGCAAGTACACTTATACAACAATCACTCGAGAATATAGAGAAATCTAGTGATCGAAATAAGGATTCAAATCACTTAAACATTTTCTCGCTAACATTTGTGAATGTAGCGAAACTAGATATTTATTCTCTATCTATACACTATGCACTATCTTTCACCCCTTTCTTCTACACGAAATTAGTGAGGTTTGGAGCCCTATTTATAGAGTTCGAAGGGTTGCATCTATTCAAATGAAGAGTGGTGTCCATTGGTGAATGGTTGCATCTCTTCATTGTGATTGGTTGAGAAGCTTTGATATAATCCACAATGGATAGGCACCTTTTCATGATTGGTTGACTTCTGATAGGTGTCATATTATTGGTAGTTGATGGCGGTTGATGGCAATTGATCATACTTATCTGGCGGTTGGTAGTTAAGAAGATAGAACTAGAAAACCATCCAAGTCGTGACTGCGATATATAAGTCGTGACCGTGAATCTTTGATTGTCAGACTTCTATTTCTGAAGTATACAAGTGGCGACCACGAATGATTGTCGCGACGCTGAATTGAGTTTTTCTTTAAAATTCTCCTTATAACTTTGTTGATCTTTGGCAGCTTCGATCCTAAGCCAAATCTTTATGTTCTATGTATCTTTTTGCACCTTTTTCACTCTTTTTTTTATAGAATTCCACTTTAGATCATTTTACTCCCAAGATTTACCTAGTATCTGCATTTGCATCAAAAACAACTACATACCATATGAAATCTTTTATATGAAGTATAAAACTGACTTAATTCATAGTGTTAAATGTATAAAATTAATATGATAATAATTGTAATTATACACTTATCATTCATGCTTACAAAGAATTCTAATCGCTTTCTTCTTCTGCAAAATCCCCAATTTCTCAAAGTTCAAGTTTCTGTTTTAAATGGCAAACCAAATCAATGTTGAAGAAAATTTATTTAATGAATACTAGTTTTCACTACAGAAGAGGTCTCAAAGGAACCTTGTGCTTACTAGCTGTGGGTTAACTAAAAATATTATGTTGGAAGAGGTTACAATCTTTACCCTAACTAAATGGGGAGCTGATGAAAGGCATCATGGACCTATCAATCCTGTATATGCGTAAAACATAGTGAAGATCGAATTTCAAGTGAGCATGATCAAGGAGAAAAACCTAAGAGGATTTTTCTTACTTATAGGCTCAAAGATTATGTAAAAGCTTTTACACAAGAATGTATACCGTAGAAGGACATCCAGATACCCTTGCTGTGGAGTTAGAAAAGATGCTATTGTAGGTCTCAACAAAGTTGATAGGAAATATTCTTAGAATGTCTTGCAAGGTAATAGAGCTAAGGAAGTATGGAAATGAGGAATTGGTGGCTTTACTAGATTACTTTGAGTTGCCTTCGGATTGGGGATCTAGAGAAATCAAGGCATCAGGAATGACCTAGAGGGTAAAGGCTTACCATGAATTGGTAGTGAAGGTGCTGCTACCCAAGATTGGGTCATTGTCAAGCTGAATGAAGTTTGAAAGGTGTGTGATTTATCACATGGTAGAGTGCAAGAAGTTGAACTGGTCGATGCTAATTTTGAACCACAAGACCAAGGTGACCACTATGTACGAGTACTTAATTACTACCATAGTCAAGGCTCATGGTATCGATGTGGTGGGCTATGAGAGGGAAACAGGAAGTGCATTGCTACTAGTGAAGAAGATCATAGACCTGGAGTAAATGGTGAAGCTATAGTATTCTACCCTTTATTCAGGGTGCACCAAGCTCAAGGATCATAAGTCTACGAAAGTGAAAGTTATCCCCATCATTTTCCCAGTTGATATAGAGAAGGAAGATCAGGACTTAGAGTTTGAGGAGTTATATGTAGGAGAGCCTAAAGTAGAAATTGAGGCTAATATCCCCAACGAGGAGTATTTGAAGAGGGATAAGGAGGCTAGCCCAGCTCTGAAGAAGGCAAACGGAGCTAGCCTTGTGGTAAAGAAGAAAGATGAGGTACCAAAAGGGAGGGTACCTGTGAGCGGGCGACACGGAGCGGTGGGCTGAGAGCGCACGGTTTCATAGGCGCGGTCCACTGGGGTATTTTGAAAAAGGAGAAAAAAGCACCAGGTCAGGGGACCCAGGAGAAAAAGGTTTGAAAGAGAAAAAGGTGAAAACGTTTTAGATCGATTCGAACCCGAATCCACCGTCTCTCAGTGTGGAGTCGCCACCTAGATTAGCTCTTTCCAGGAATTAGAGTTTTGTGAGGCTTAACATCCGGGGGACGGCTCACCAAGACATAGAGATTTAGGTCCGGGATAAGTTGCTTATTTATTAAGTGATCACAATATATTACATCTATAGAAAACCGTTTTCTTTTAATTATGCATATTCGCACTTAGGTTGTTTTTGGAGTTAAATGCATGGTTCACGTATTGCGAAATAATAAATCATTCACAAAGCGGAAAAATAAACCATCCACAAAACCATAAGTAAATGCGGAAAAGTAAAATTACAAGGCTTTCAAAAATCAGGGGATGCAACCGTCCGCTACCCTATTAATTACATTTTCTGTAAAATATGTGCAATACCCGAAGGAAAATAAATCCTAAACATACATCTAGCCTGCATCCACAAAGGTTAGCACAGGAGATATATCACATATGCTCGATTTGATTTTGGCGAGGCCCGTGTGGCCTAATTAAAACATCAACGATTTAAAGTTGTTGATTTAAATAAAAACAGTTCATTTTTATTTACACGTATATTGGTCAATTTTGGTTAATGAAATTAATCGCATGGTAAAATGTGAGGTCTGTTATCCGGGAATATATTTTATTCCCTTCGTGGGGGTATTCTAATACAAAAATTAAAAAGAAATAAAAGAAGAAGAAGAGAATTACAACATTTACAATAAAATGATTCCTAGGTTCACATGTAGAAAGATATTAAGAAGAAAA